>CABFOW010000027.1:368450-384214 GCA_902141385.1 Timema californicum
TCCTCCCCCCCCACCCCCCCCCCCCCTTTTCCTCCAGCAAAAACCCTTTCTCCCACCCATTATCAATGATTGATCGTTTTGTATCGATTATCAATTTTGGCTTTAAGCTGTCTTTTTCAGGGTGAGTAAGTGAAGGAATAGTTTAGTTTTGTGTGAAAGAAAGGGGAAGGTTGGAGAAGGGTTTGGGGTGAATTGGTGGTAGGTGGGATTGGGGGAGGTGTTCAACTGTTGGGTGAGACGTTTAGAATATGGTTTAAAAGGAGTAAACCTAAAGGTATATGAACACGTTTAACTTTGAGAATATGATGGGCAGAAATCTATTTGTTACATTCAAATTTAGATACAATAAAGACTTGGCGCCGATCCATTTACCCCAGAGGATTGGCCATTGCGGAGTTTCTGCTCAATTAGTTAAGTGCTATATGTCTTACTGTCCATTCAAATATTTCAATTGCATACAATAATATAAGAATACATATAATCCCATCAGTCTAAAGGATCAACGTGTTTGGATCTGGTTTCCCTGTGACAAGAAGGTTGGGGTTGGAATACGGGTTAAGTATACGAAGGGGTTAATTTTATTAATTGTTTCCCTCTTTCTAATCTCACGAATGCCGGTATATCTCCTCTAAATTATATCATCTATATTCCTAGCCCAATGGTGTAAATATTCAGATGTGGTAATATGACATGTTGCACATACAAAAGCAAAGATCATGGGGGTAGAACACTGAGCCTCACATTGATGAACATTTATTCGTTAGGATTGTGCAATCAAACTTGTGCCTACAGTAGCCCCATGGATTCTTTGATGGTGACTGACAGCTCACAGCTGACGGCTTTGAAAAGTTACTAGACCAAATCATGTATCCCTACGCCGAACCATATGATCTTCAAAAACATGTGTTTAGCAGCTGTCCGTTCTGAAACTCAAAATTTAGGTATATACCTAAAGTCAGCTGAGAGTTGTCAGTCAGCACCAAAGAAGCCATGGGGCTACTGTTGTTACCTGTTTTTAGCTCTAAATTTGTTCAATGAAATCTTACTAGCTATTCAAATAATTTTTATTGGGGTATTTAACACGTATATTTAAATACCCATTGTATATATCACCACACTACTGGCGAACTACCTTAACCTAAGATATAACGTGCCCTTTTCTTTTTATTTAGCCAATCATGATTTATAAGCTAGGCTAGCTTAAAATTGTGAAATGTCACTAGTATAAACCCAAATTATATGTACAGCTAAGAAAAAATATATCCTAAAATGAAATTAATATACACCTCACCTAATATCAAGACAGGGCCTTCTGGATTAGAACTTAAGGAATATTGTCTGTAAATATGTTAATAGACAAATGGGCTGCAATATTAGTCTCAAAATATTAATTTACATACCAAGAATATTAAATGGAAAGATTGTAGTAAAGTTTGGAGTTCCTGTTTATTTGAAAAGTTTGTATGGAATGACGTTCTACTTTATTTTTTATGGTCGATAAAGCTAGAGTTGATGTATGCTTAGCTCAAACACAAAGTTGAAATATTTCCTTGCCAGATCAATTGTACAAATACATGTAAAGCTATTAGTTGGTAGTCAGTATATTGATTTGTAGGGTCACGTTGAGTATGAAATGTTCAAGATTATTTTTATATTTACTTCCAAGCATTCATTGTAAGCTAACCGGCCCCGTTATTTAGTGGTCAGTGCTCCTTGCTATCAACCTAGGGGTTCCGGGTTTTATTCCCGACTGGTACTATGAGTAATATTCCCGAAAGTTGAATTATTACAACGGTCACCAGGATCTAATCAATTAGGCTAAAGTTGGTTTAAGTATTTCTACTGATTTCATAGCCTCAGAATTACATTCTCACCCTCATCTAATCGGCATATGGAAATAACCTTTATGGAAAAAGGTACGATTAATAAGCTGCGTAAAGTAAATTAGTACTGGTTAATCTTTCCACAAACTGGGCTACGAGTTATATATCCCAAACACACACAAACACCTATATAAATAAAACATAATAGTTCAAACATTATGACAAATAAATGAAATTAAAATATCTCTCTACAAATTGTATGCATGGCTAGTTTTGTATATATTTGATATTAAATTAAAATAGCGCCTAACAAACTTTTTGTATGGCTATCTTCATATATATATATAAATTAAAATGTAATAAAAATATAAATAACATTTATGAAATATTAAGTATGTTATTATTTCTTATTTTGTCAACATTATTGAGTTATTAAATGTTAGATAATAGTTTTATTTTCTTAGCGTGGAAAGTTTTCAAGGGTTACATTTCATTTCAACTTTATTGAATTTTTAATAACAAGAAAGTTTACTTTAAAGCAATTTCCTTTTTCTTTGGGAAATATTTGTACTACATCGTGTATATAAACAAACTTAAATTATAATTTGGACCAAAAAACATATCCCTATATGACTTGAGGCAACATATCTTGTATATGAAAAGTTATAAAATTATTGCCTCTGTTTTGAGTGTTCGGTTAACAAATATATTACGAATGTTGAACTTAGAAGATGAATGTTGAAACTCGCCTCATTGGCTTAGTTGGCTAACACGCTAGTTTCATTTTGAGTTAGACTGCCAAGGATAGGGAGATTGAGGTTCGAATCTCGCTTGGGGGAGTTGGGGGTGGTTTTGCTAAACAGTTTTCCACTTTACCTCCTCGAAAATAAGGACTCACTTCCTCTATATTCAACCTTCCCAATTCCTAGACCTTTAGCGTAATTAGTACTTAAGCGTACAACCAAAATGGGTGGTAAGATGTGGTGCTAAATATATATATTTAATAAATGTTGAACTGACTATATATTAATGGTGTTTATATCTTGTTTCATTTAAACAAATGCCCATATAAAATTTATTGCAGCAAGTCTTACTGCACGTCTGGGCTATCCACAACTAATCATACAATGGTTGAACGAAGTTGGAGTTCAGTGGAAATGTGCCCACACTTCCGGGATGAGAGCGTGGGAAACCATTTTGGGAGGGGGGAAACCTCAGTCTACCAAGCCTGAATTCAAACGATGATCGCCCAATCGCTGGTAGATAGGATTGACGTTTAGTCCGCGTGTGCACTGATGCAAATATAAGTTATACTTTTTTTTAAATAAGTTAATAGAATTTATAGAGAGGTATTTAACGAGCACTTTATTAACCAATTGCTCACACGAGCATTTCTATAATTGAGAGTGAAAAGGCTTACCAATTTTACCGGAAAAAATATTTTCACATACTTTCCAGGATTCTTTTACATTCCCCAATTGACAAGTAACAGATGGCTTTACTTCCCCTCCTAAGATAGTTGAGCTACGAATTTTTATCGCTCAGTAAAAATCCGTCAACCTCTGCTGGACTTGAACCCATGAACATCAGGTCCTGGGGCTACCACAAGACCATCGAGGTCGAATATTTGTTATTTTGTGAACGAAAAATTTGTTATTGCTTTTTAATGCATTTTACATACTATTTACAGAAAAACATGTATCCCTGATTTTGGTAAAAAAAAAATAGTATCTGATAGCTACTGAAGCTAACAAAATAAATTTAATATATTCATACATCAAGTTATGTTATCTGGAGCTGTCAATTTTGTTAAATATTATCAATACCTATAAAATAATACAAATACGAGTAATATAGTAAAATGTTATCAATGTATGTCATGAAGGAATATGTTGGAATTTTCCAAACTGTTCTACCAACCAAAATCAGATTATATAGTAACATTTTTATCACAATATCCTGCTGTAAAATCTACTAGGTTTAGTAACCCATCTTAGTGTCTGAATGGTCTAAGGCGTCACTTTCATGCTGTCCTGATGATGACGGGAATATCAGGGTCTGGTTACAGGTCGGGATTTATTGGGGTTGTTTTTCCTAAATTATTTCCCATTTTCCTTCCATGAAATATGGGTAGATCGCCTTTAAAATGCTTCCTTCCTCATGCCTACCACATTGGCGTAAATTATGATTATTATCATATGGGCCTGAACGGGTAATAATATTCTGTTATTAAAAATAAAATAAAGAATAGGTATATTGATACGTATTCATACAATTCATTTTATCTAGGGGTATCACTTTTGATAAATTATATCAATACCTTTTTAATAATACTACCACTACATGGTGTTCCAAAATGTTATGTGCAGTAAAGTATCACTTAGCTCGTTGCAGTTCTTTACATGACAGATTTTGGAAATGTTCCCCTTTGGCCTGAATGCATCTCTGGGAACGCCTCTTTATATGATATGAAGAAGCGTACCTCGACATGTCTTCAGACTCGTGTAAGATATTTCCAACATATGTTAAGGAAAATACAGCTATGAGATACTTTACTTCACAGTAACTTTTGGGACACCCTCTTTAATACAACGTTGTGTTTGTTGACCGTAAAATAATACGTTTGCATTTCATTTTAAATTTTTTGAACACAGTTTCTCATATAGATAGTTCTAGTAATAGTACTAGCTAATATTGACTCAAGCTGAATAATTTTAAATAATCACATGAGAAAATGGAAATTTGAATGGAATACATCAGCATTTATCAAACCCACTGCAGTGGTAAAATTGTCTAAGGTGTCACTCTCGATATGGACTGAACTGCCAATGATGGGGATGTTGGAGTTCTTATTCTGGTAAGGGGTACTGAAGTTGGTTTTAACCTAATAGTTTTCTACTATCCCCACATTCAAATGTGGGTACACTTCCTTAAAATTTACTATTATTATTATTTAGCACCGCGTCTTACTACCCGTTCGGGTTATACGCTTTAAGTACTAATTACGCTAATGTATTGGGAATTGGGAAGGTTTAATTAGAGGAAGTGAACCCGCATTTGCGTGGAGGGAGAGTGGAAAAACATTTAGGACACCCCCCTTCCCCCAGTTCACCGAAGTTAGATTCTAACCTCTATATATTCCTCCTCAGCATCCTAGCTCAACACGAAACTAGCNTTCGAACCTCGATCTTCCCGTCCTCAGCAGTCGAGCTCAACACGACTAGCGCGTTAGCCAACTACGCCACCGAGGCGGGTAATTTCCTATTACTAATCGCAAACACATCATAATTAGCCTTTATCATTTTTTATTTTTTCGAGGTATTTAACGTGAACTTTCTGAACCGATTGATTATATGAGCATATAACTTTTGAACTAATTTAAATCTAGGAAAGACACAACATCCAACCCCCAGGACGTCACTTTATCACTCTGAAAGGGGGAAAATCCACCTTTCATCATGATATTTTTATTGTTCATAAACTGAACCCGGGACTCTTAGCTTAGTAGACAGATGTGCTACTGACTGAGCTAAGGTATCGGATTAGTAATTAGCACATATACATAAAACCCAAACAGGTAGCGAGACACTGTGACAAAAGAAACTAAATATTCATCATTTACCGTATCTTATTGGCTATTTTATTGGAACTTTTTTTTTTCTGAAAGCACCCACGCGTGACGTAACAGTAATAAACGATGCTCTAAAAACCTCGTAGGTTTTCGTCACCCGTTGGAGAGACAAACACCGGAGATGAAAGGTCCTAATGAAGTTGTGCTGCGTTCAGGCGGACGAGAGTAAACAACAAAAAAACAGTTGCACTCTACCTTCCACCACTCCTTTTCTCGTTTAGTTTTTATCGGATGAATTTCCTTCCTATTTTCGAAACTTTTTCATACTCCCCTTGGTGTCATTCATCAACTACTTGATGGGAGAGAAGGCCGGAGGGTTGTTTGTGTTTTAAAGAGCTCCATGCACGTATGTACACATGCGTGACACGCTAAGCTACGGCCCAATTCTCATACGAAGGTATTTTTTTTTAGAAAATTCAATGTTTTAATTGTTAAAAATTCATAACATGTCAATGCGTTACTAACCTACTTCAGTGGCCACATAGTCTAAAGCGTTACTCTCGCTATAGACTGGACTGTCGATGACAGGGATATTGGGGTTTGAGTGCTGGTCGGGTATACTGGGGGTGGTTTTTCCCTCAATGGTTTCTCACTTTTACTTTAGGTAAATGCTGGTACACTTTCTCTAAATTCAACCTTCATCATCCCTAAGAGATTAGCGTAATTAGTACATATGCGTAAAATTTAAACAGGTAGCAAAACGCGGTGCTAAAAAAACACACAGTGTTAAGTTAGACCCTTCTACAACCGAAGTATGTTATTTTCATCTCATTTGTTTTTACTGATAGCGGTGAAGGTCAGGTTCGAATTTCAGCTGAGTGTGCTCTGTTAAGGCTGTTTGTATATGCCTCATACTTTACCTGCACGTAAATCTTCTAAAGTTACACCTTACTGGTTCTTATCCCAATAAAGCAAACATGCAGATAGCTATGATATAGAACACAGAGGAAAATGTTATATTAAAACAATATCTTTGTGTCACAGATCATACCTTCTATTTTTACTCTAAAACAATTAAGTTGACCACAGCAAGAGGAGAATCGGTTGCTTAGGGGATGGAGGGGGGTTGGGGTGGCTTGGTACCCTATGTGAAGGATTCATTCATCAAACTTCAATAAAGGGAATACAGAGAAAATCACTTACCCTTTCGTTGGTACTTTGGCTCGTGCACTTCCCTCAATAGTGTTGACGCTTTTTGGGTGGGGTTGCTAGAAAGGAGAGAGGGTGGGGGGGGGGGAAAGTTTTCCACCCCATTTTGGTTTGTGAGCATAGAGTACGCGTTTCAATAGTGGTCTTCACAAAGTTTAATGAAAATAGGGGTGATGAAAAGGGGGGTACGGATTGTTGAAACTGGGACCTTGGTTCGTTATTAAAAGTGATGGTTGAGAGAGGAAAGAGGGAGGAAATCTGAAGTTGAGGGGGTGATTAGATGGGAGATGGGTGGTTGGATAGCTGATTTCAATTACTACTTAGAAATAATAGAGTGGTAGATGTTGTCTGAAGTTTAGTATAGCCGTGGAAAACTTGAAATAGAAAATTACACTCTATTTTTTTATTTTTTTTAAACGTGATTATTTGTTTAGTAATAATAGTAGTAATAAGTAAGAGAACTTTTAAAAATAATAAAATACTTTCTTAAGTCAAATAATTCTTTTAATAATAAATAATTAAGAAACGAGCAAATTGTGCCCTTATAAAATATCTTAAGCTTTATTTCCACAATTAAACACAGACATTGGTCTACTCTAAGAAGACTAATGAATTTGAATATTATTAGTGATTAATTTAAAAAACATGAGCAATTAACTGTATAATGTTATCGTGGCTTATTGGATAGAATGGTTTATCACCACTTTAGGTTAACTTGGTTTGACTCCAAATTGTTATGACACGTTTTCTATTTGTATAGGGACCTTCCCACAGAAAAATTAGTATATATTTAGACTCTAAGGTTGAATATGGTATCATTCATTCAGTATGGCTCTAGGTTTAGTTAATTTAGTCTCATATTGATATAATCTGTGCGTTTATAAAAAGCCAGGCAAGAATCTCAATTTAACACTACTACTACTACTACCAAATTCACACCAATAATCAGGTTGGAATTAAATGACGTAATTGTGTGATGATATTTTTTTATGCCTGACTTTTACCCAGTAAGATTGGTTTCAATTCTGACCAGTTTAACTTAAGTTAGCTCCTGACAAAATGTGGCTCATCATCTATCAGGCTGTTCTAGTTGAAATTAACGTGAACTTCATCAAATAATTTACTGCCACATTACATCCCACTAAAACAGTATTATTTTAATGGAACAGGTTCAAGTAGCAGGCCTAATTAATACACAAACAGTAATTATTCAAGGATGCTTGACCTGAGGGTCGAACTAGTCCCTTTTACCCTCGCTACACCCACGCTGTTCCCAACGAGCCACGGAGACCGGCTCGCATTAGTTATCTCGACGGCCGCGAACCAGAATGGCGAGTGTTTACAAGGTTTTAGGGAGCCTTGGGGTTTGGACAGGCGATGTCCCGAACTCTCTGAATAAACATTGCCTCATTACCACGTTGAATGTCGGGTACTACGCCCTCTAACGTACAGGCGGCACAAAGCTGTTGTCAACACTACTATTCAAGAAGCTTGGAGTTGAGAGGGTAGGTCATCCATCCACTCCTGCACTTATTCCCGAGGTCAAAGTTCAAATCTAACCACTATAACCGAAATAGTATATACCTGCAGTTTGAAAGAGGCCACTTTTGATTGATACTATTTAATGTTGAAAAACTTAAATTTGTTATATAATGTAGCTGCTTTTTTTTATGTTGAATACAGTTTTTGTTTTGCCTAAGGATCGGACGTTTGAATTCTATGGTATTAAATAGATTTTAGATTCGTTAATATCTCAAAAAAGTAACTCGAATACAATTTTAAAGACCCTGGCTTGATATAATAATTGAAAGCAAATTGCTAAAAGGATAATATAGAGTTTGTATTTGGGAGAGAAAAAAACATTGTTAATTTAATCAAAGAGTTTTTTTTCTTTATCCCATAATAGATAAGAAAATAATAATATCATTTATTAGTGGCACCAAGCCTTAAGTAACTATCTAAAATTCAATTTTGTATATTCTAACTTTAATTAGAGAGCGTTTACTTTTAAAGGTTCTTATATTAGAATTCGGATTTGAGATTCGTAGGGAAATTGAAGTTTCACATTCGGTGTTCAGATTCGACCCATAGATAGTGATATTACTGTCCCAATAAATGTTATATTTAACTTTGGTTTTAAATTATCAAATATTTTTCAAAAAATATTTATTAAAAGCCTTAAAGTTAGGTTTTTTATTGGTTGTAATCTATAGCAAAACTATTTGATGAAAACTATTGTCTTAATTTATACTTTAATTACTGGTTCTATGGCATTAATAATATGAAAGATAACTGTCGAACCCTCAAAGGTACGTCACCTAACTCTATCTTGAGCTAGTTATATCAAGTCTACCTCATTACACCCTATCTCTTTAAGGCCCATTATAATAAATAATACATATCAAATAGTAGTGTATAAATCGCTATCTAATAAAATGTATTTAATGATTCTCTCAGATACGTTAATATGCGTATTACAACCGATAAATTATTATTACCATTATGTTTGAAATACATATAACTAAGCTACGTTTTCTATATTCTTATCGTATATATAAGTAAGTTATTTTAATCATCTTAATTACACAATCTTCTAACGAAGACAGCAATAAGCTACATTAACTTACGGGGGTCTGTTTGGGCTATACTATTTTTAAGAATTACTTATATCAGTGACGTCAGAACGGATTATAATATAAACCGACTTGATAAAGATTCGTTGATATTATGTATTTATTCCAACGCGACCTTTAGTAGAGAGAAATTATTATGATTTTCAAAAAATTATATTTTTAATGAATATTTACGTTTCAAAACACCATGAACCCACCAAAAAAGTGTTTTTTTTTTCAATTATATCTGTCTTTTACTGTGACTAGAGCCAATACCATTTTGCCGACTAGGTTAAAACTTGTTATTTAGGGTTTTAATTAGGCTCTCCATAAGAGTTTTAAGAATTTTATTTCTAACCCAAAAATTAATGGTAGTGTACAAAAGAGCTAAAGGATAAAAAAAATATCGATTTAATCAAAATTGGCTCAAAAGATTCTGATTAAAGCTCGTATTTAGGCACTTTTAAACACTACAAACAAAATGCTGCATAAAATATTTCCAGTAAAATGATGAGGGTACCAAATCTAAGCATATCTCCGCAACTCTTTGAGATACGAAATAACGTATATTCGCAAAGTTCTAGGAAATTAACAATAAACAACTTTAATCTCAAAGAATATTTTATGAAGTCAATATTTTACGAGTTAAAGACAAATATATATTTTTAATAGAACTTTGGGAATAGGAAATTTAAAAATGAACTAAACAAATACAATATTTTTCAAAAAGTATATGTATACGTTTTTGTGAAATGCGATGCTAATTTTTCCCCATAACGTTTTTATAATCATGTATATTACGTAATACTTTGTTTTACATATATATTTTTTTAGCTTTAAGTATATCTGAGATAAAGAAGTGACAGAGCTTATGTGGTACACCGTACCATTTATGTTAATATTAATGTGAGTAGAGTTTGCACCTGAGCAAATAGTATCATCAGCGGACTGAAAACGAATCATTAACAGAAGGAAAATGAAAAGGGTGCCAGGATCTGTAAATTTAACTCAGGTCCTTGGATTGGAGCCTGGAAATTCCTGAGAATGTTTCCCATGAAAAGTTCTTATTTTTCAAAATATGTTTGTAAAATATTTGGAAAAAGCACATCAATCCGTACAAGTATTAATGTTAATATAAAGTGAATTAAATATTTTTTAAATGTTTTAAACTAACATGTAGTTGTAATTAGTGAAATAAAATATATAAATCTGGTTTATGTCTACTCTTTAAAATACTACACCATCCCAAACACATGATAAATTTTCACGAGAGTTTCATCTAAGTATACGTAGTGGAAAACTAACTCTAGGGTTGCATTGTTGTACGTTTTAAGGGGCAGCAGTGCCGTTTCAGTGTGCTGGCAAAGACAATGTGAGTAAATGTAGAGTAAGTGGGGGTGGTGGTGGGAAGGGGGGTAGCTATAGGGGGCCTGTCACTTGCTTTGTGGGGAAGTCGAGGGAGGTTATAAATTAAGATAGCGTAGGAGAAGTCATTTTGTTGGGTTTTGTGTGCACTGCATTGTTTCCTAAACCCAAACATAAACTTTTTTTTTTGCTACTGGGAAATTAGGTTTTAGTCAGTGTAATTGAAACCGTGGGTTGACTCTTTTTTTTTCTAGCCGAATTAGTACACTTTCCACCCCTATTAGATGCCATATGGTTTGCCATTTGTTTTTGTGCCATGATCCCAGGTATATAATTTACTTTTAGAATAACATTCACAGGAATAAACATAGTTTTAATGTCTCCAAACGATTTTATTTGATTTTTTCCATATATTATTTTATTTAACATTTTTATATTGTCGATCTTGCTATTATTATAATCACCAAAGTACAGAAACTCAAAAATATGTTCGTAAATACTTATCTGTTTTCTTATTAATATAAAATAGCTTATATTATTTGAAGCTACTTGTTTGTAAATGTAAACAAAATTGATATTTTTTATTAATAATAATCATATGATAATGGATAAAAATAAGAAATTTTCCTCCTCCGATATGTTTAATAATGTAATAACCATCATAATAAAATAATAATTTGCGCGTTAATATTCCACAATGTGCTCCCTTATCCTTCCTCCAGGTAAATACAAGTACAGAATGAATGTATTAAATAAAACCACTTTTTTTTTCTATTTTAAATTATAAATAGCCATATATATATATACAATACTTGCATCATAAAAAATATAACTATGGCGCCACCCCTTAAGTGAGCTACACCAACCTAATGGCAGCCGCATGCTTGCGAAGATATTAGCAACATTTGCGCATAGAGTTCAGCACGTTCAGTTTTCTTTAGTCAAGTAGCTACTCAATTGTCCTTATGAGGCTTATATAACCCCGTTCTAGACTCACTGCTTCACAGAAAAATCTCTATGTGCCGGGACGAAACCCGAGACTTCAGGATCTCTAACTAATAGCTATGACCACTAGACCACAGAGGTGGCTAACAACATGAATTCATAATATATTTAGTTTGAAAAAATTAACAATTTTAAAATGAATTATACTCCTCGGTTTAAATAAGGCTAGATTTAGTTGTTGTTTTTCACACTCGATGGATATATGATATAGGACATCATATTAAAGCTATTTTAAATTATATAAAGAGGAAAATACTTTTTCTAGATTACTCTTAAGTGGATTAATTAATTTTTTATTTTTTAAACTTGATGTATTTAAATAAGAAAGATGTTAAAAAGAATATATAACAATCCAATTATTCCTATTCCTATGCTATTATAGAATGAGTCTACGTTTAAGTCTAAGCTCTTATATGTGTTTTATAATAGGCCTATGTTTCATAATGAGAGTTTGTAAGATCTTGTAAAAGTAATTTCTATTCCAGTTTTCCGCCTTTCCCTCTTTTTGGGTTTAGAGAATGGCAAGTGGGGACGAGGAAGTAAGGGTTGGGGAGAGAATCAAGTCAATTTTCAACGTGATCCATCTAAAAGAAGCTCCCCTTTTTTCTATTTTTTTATCTTGGGTCTGCTCTATCTACTTTTTCTTTTCATTTTTTATTTCGTTGCATTGATTACTTGGTGGATAAAAGACTGCCATCTTCTAGAACAACTTTTGATGACTCTCTGATAGCGAATAATTATATTTTACTTCCTCCCCTCCCCTTCTTGGATAAAAATAAACTAAGACCTCATTTTGAATTTCATTTTCATTTTGGCAGGCTTTTTCTCTTCATCTTCATACCTAACATTTTGAGATCTTTTTAATGAATTATTAAAACATAAATATTAAAATTGAATTTGTTAAATTTTGAGTCCAAGCAAGTGATCTTACTATATTTAAAAAAAAAGCAATTAATGTGTTTAAGTATCTTATAGTAAATCTTAATAATCTTCTATAAAAGTTTTGTAAATTACTTAAATAAAGGACCTACGTAATTGTTGATTTAAATTAGAGAAACTATAACAAAATTAGAAAATAGGTTTCTTCAGAATTATTACTGCTGTTTTGATATTATAGCATACACAATTTATTTTGGGTATAATTGTTTATTTAACTTTTGTGTTAGGTATGTTAAGTATCTTATAATAAATCTTTTTTAAAAATGTGATATTCCATTCTATATTATTTGCGTAAATTACTTAAATAAATGACCTACGTAATTGTTTATTTAAATTAGAAATTATAACAAAATTAGAAAATATTTGTCTTCATAATTACTACTGCTGTTTTGATATTATTGTATACAACATTTATTTTGAATATAATTGTTCATTCAACTTTAGTGTTAGAGATATATTTTTTAGTTACTGATCTCGATACGAGAAGGGGATTCGGTTATGGTTGAGCAAAGAAAGATGTGTCAAACATAATCAATAGGGATAAAGAACCGTAACCCCATACTGGTAGATTTTAATTTATTTTTGTGGGGGATTTAGCATACAGTTTCTTAACCAACTGGATTACAAACCAACCTAGTTCTGAAACAGACTCAATCAGTCTTTGGGCCGTTTTATTAACCCTGGGAAAAGGAAAAATTATTCAAGCCTTCTTAGACTTCATGGAGACATATGATTAAATTTTCTTAAAATAGAAGGGCACAGAGGAAAAAAATGGTAAAGTCACATAACTCACATTTTTCAGTATCAATCCCTTTTATATCCCAAGCTCATTAAAGATTTTAGCAAATACTTTTTAAAATTAATTTAAATATGATGCATACCTCTTTTATCCACAATCTAAAGTGCATTACAAAGGTTCCATGATTGTCTAACAGATGGAAGCACAAAATAAATTTTAGCTCATATTGGATATTCCTCCTTTCCCCCCTGTATCCTTCAAAATCTAAGCTAACGTATTAAATTTGTATCGTTAGTTATTTTTAAGTAATGTATTTATTTACTTTTTCAACTGTAATACAATATTTTGAGCCCATACTTATAAAAACGGGGAGTAACAGCTGGAGGGTGCGTTGTGTTGACCACATGATATCTTTATCCGCAAATAATGGAATTATTATTGCTGACAGACTGTAGCCACTTGATCTGTATATCTCGATTGTAGGCTGAAGCTACTTTGTTTAATTTTTGTTTCATCAACTAACCACGCTTCATTCAACTTAATACACAATTCACACAGCTAGATTTTAGTTTTTTTTTAATACGTGGAAAACAATAATTTAAAAGAAGGTATACATATATTAGAGCAAAGATAAAAGTATTAAATATAAACATTCAAAGTTTAAAATTTGCTTGCGTTATAATGTATCATTAATAGGCAATATAAAAAAATGTATCAAAATATTATTTTGAGCTTTGTGTTTATATGTCCATATAGTCACCGTTTCTATAGTTTTATGACTCACCGTTATTACTTGATTAATTTTTTGTTCCCTAATATGCACAAGCGAAATTTCGCTCCCCTTTTAGAAAGGCTACGGATGCAGTAATGGCTGAAGCAGCACAAGTTCATAAATTATTAGTGGGTGAACCAACAGGTGGCAGGATTTGAAAGTCGTGTTAGCGCTAAGCTCACCACCGCAATTATTTCAAATCTTACGTTCTCACCACTATACATAACAATGAGTTTAAACTATGATGAAAACACAAGGTTAGATAGATTACAAATGATGTGGTGAAAGCGTAATTTATTGTAGGCAGTGAACTAAGGAATTCAAAAATACATTTCAACCACTAAACAAATTCTTATAAATTATACAAATATATTATATTTGAGAAAAGTTGCTAGGACCCATATCGGTGCTATGTATTTCTTTTAAATTAAACGTGTAAATTAAAGTTGAGAAAAATATTAAATACATAAGTGTTATTTGACCAACATTTTTACTAGAAGTATCAGCTCCAAAATTTACGTATAAGTGTTTTATACCCCCTTAACTGGTTAAAAAAACTTCTAGGAAAAACATGGTGTATATCTCCTAAGCCTAAGATTTTATTAAAGACAAACAAATATTCAACCGTCTGGTATTGAACTATTACCATCCTTCATGGATATTAGCCCCAAATGACTTTTATTCCATGATACATGTTTTGGAACAACACCCTATTCTTTTGCATATGGAATAAAATTACCATGTAATTTACCAAAAAGGTATGGAATAATTTATTTCTAACCACTCTCCGCCCATCCTTACTCGATACATTCATCGGAATGGTACGGAGCTCCACACGTAGTTTCTCACTCCATTATTTCAAAATCGGGATATTTACACAAAACTCGTAATATATGTGAACCCAAATAATATACACTAACAAACCCGAGAAAAATTTGCCTTATAGTTACTTTAAACATTTTTTAATTCCTGGATTTAAATGTTATGACTTTCCTTTTAAAGAACTAAATCCTTACCAGTATATTTGGATGGGATAAAAAGGATAGAGGCAATACCTCATATTCAAATTTAGACTTACGGTTAAAAAATTTGACATTTTATCAAGGACTTCACATTTTATGAATATCGCATTTTTATTAAATTCCTCATTTATAAATTTAGACCAATAAAAGAGGTAAATATTGACTTTGGAGGCTAAAATGATAGACCACTAAAGCTCACAAAATTGTATTATTATATTTGCCAATATCTCAGAAACTATTGGTTTTATAAAGATATATTTCACAGTAATCGTTTTTTATTTTTACAGCACTACAATTTTGCAATGATAGGCTATTAAGTTCCTCAAATAGTTGAAGAGATACGGAAATTTCACTTCTGTAAACTACCATAAAAGTAATTTTCATTGGAGAATGAAAATAGCCATTTTGTTTGTAATCTTATCAACGCCTGGATACGAATGTCATTCAAAATCTTTAGAGACGATTTTAAGAAAATCTATTTTGTGTTCTCTTTTGGCCCTTTATTAAACTACTATTAATTTTAGGTTCACACAGACAGACGGCATTGCAAAAACAACTTTTTATGGTTCGGAGTGTCATGAAACGCCGACATCCATCAACATCTCCAATTAGATTTTTTGACAGTCACAATACTTTACTTTTAGTGTTCGAAAAGTTTTTATATATATATATATATATATATATATATATATATAAAAAATAAAATA
>CABFOW010000027.1:384366-400671 GCA_902141385.1 Timema californicum
TATATATATATATATCTTGAAAATTATTTGTTTTATAAAAATATGTTTCAAATAAAATATGTGTATTATGAGTAGACCCACATATATGCAATGACAAGTGATTTTATATCGCTAATAGTTTTGGCGATATGATTAAAAAAATTAGAATATATGCATCAAACCGGAACCCTTAAACTAATTTTTCCGAAAAAATTAGAGTTTCCATTTTATTTATAATATTGATCAATGCTTAGAAATTAAATTTAATCAAAATAATTAGAGCTGATTTTGAGAAAATCTATTTTTTCTCTTTTCACTCTTCAATAAACTACCCTTAATTTTAGGGTTGAATATCCAATTCCAAAAACCCCTCGGGGCAACCCTATAAAAATCCTAGATATCAAGTTTTAGCCCAATCGTTAAAATAGCTTAGGCTCTAGTCCGAGGTAGAGAAAGCAAGACAGACGGAAATTCAAAAACACTTTTTTGGTTTCGGGGGTTCATAAATGTTTAAATTCATCAAAATCTCCAGTTAGATTTTTTTTTTGACAATCACAATAATTTCCCTACCTGTAAGGTATCGAGAAAGTAAAACGACATATTTAAAGAAATACTCTTCATTGATGAAAAATGCAGCCACTTTCTTCAACCCCCCGACTATAACCCTATAGACAAAATGATTAATAATATTCAATTTTACTATACCAATCAAATTGTAAAATTGTATCTTGGGTAGAAAGAATGTCAAGACCATACAGTGATGAAATTATCTCATTTTTGAAGTCCTGTTGAAATCAATTATGTAATGATAAAATAGATTGATACTGTCAAGGAATTAATATATAATTTAGGGAGGTAGATAATATGAATTGTGATAAACAAAATAAATTAATATTTGTTTGAATTGATTCTGGTCTATGATAGTATCATTTATGAATTATAAAAAATTTAGGAATTGTTCATAATTCTAAACATATTAAAATATAACGATAGTTTAAGCAAGATATATAAAATAATACTTTCAGCAAATAAATGATGGCTACAATCTGACCGGTAAATAGAATTTTAACCAAATAAACCAATAAAATACCAATTTTGTATATTAACTACTAATAAAAGAGTATTAATGTATTGTATATTTAATATAATATATGCATGTAGTAAAATTATAGCACTGCGTCTTAGTACCCACTCGGCTTATACGCTTAATTACTAATTACGCTAATGATTTAGGAATTGGGAAGTTTGAATTTAGATAAAGTGAGCCCACTTTTGTGTTGAGGGATGGTCAAAAACCATTTAGGAAAAACCACCCCCAATTAAGCCGACTGAGATTCGAACCTTGGTCTGTCCATCTTCGGCAGTCTAGCTAAACACGAAACTATTCACCGAGGTGGATTGCATATAATAGTTAATAACTATTATAAAACACGTGTACATAATATTGTATCAGGAAATAAGCATAGTAATAATTTTTAAATTTAACTTCTCTATATATAATATACATATATAAAGAAGTTAAACTTAAAACTATATATATATACACAATTATGTTGTTAGGCTAGTGAGATAAAGTAATACTGTAGTTACAAAAATTATATATATAATATTTAAACGTTATCTCGCTCAGAACTGGTGTTGAATTTGCTCCTGGCGTTAGACACGCATTGCATGAGGTCATCTTTGACAAGGAAAATGAGGCTTAAGTTTTAGTCAAAAATATAGTTGTAATTCTCACCTTATTTTTATATTTAAAATTAAACGTTTTCAATCAAAACTAATGTAGATGCATTTTCTTAAATTTACCTTCTTTGTTTTTCTCTTTAGATTAATTAGCTAATAGCACTTGAGTTAAGTTTATAAAACATAAAATATTTAGAAATAAATCTAGCACTGGCCTAAAAGAAATATTATAATATATTTTTAAATATCTGCCACCAAAAATATGTAATATGTAACTATACAATATATAGTCCACGTTATTCATGCACGTTACTTTATTGGTCGTAATTTTCATAGAGGGGTATACACACACACACACACACACACACACACACAAAAGGTCATAAATATTGCTGTGGAACGCACGGCCCATTTCCCAGTACGTGAGGCTCTTGAAGAGAAAGTATGTCCATGGAAAGAGAGAGAGAAAATGATAAAGAGAAAGATAGAGAAGCAGAGAAGGGAAAAGAGAAGAGTGTACCAGATCAATACTTGGTCAGGTCTTCTTTTTTATTCTCTTGACGGGCGTCGGGACGCCGACTAGAATATAGGCGAGTAAAGATGACCGTCTGCTCTAGAACCAACGTCCTATCCATTTTTTTTACACTAAAGGATTTTTTCCACTTACTTGCCCAAATAATGACTTTATGAAAGACTGAATCAAGGAAAACATTGAATATAATTTTTGTGTCAGTATCAAACATTAATTAAATTCATTATTTTATTAATTGTTTAAAGGAATCCATTTGGAATATTCAAAAATAGGGCTGGTACAACGAAATCTATGTTTAGTATGAATGTCATTTATTTTAGTTTAACTTAATCTATTTCTTTCCTGTGAAATTAAGACAACAATGTTGTCATAGTCCTTTGATTCAGGCAAAATAGGGAAATATATCAATGTGTGTGTATTTTCGCTCAACACCTCGTAGAGTATTGTGACCGTTAAAAATTTTGATCTTCGGATTTTTATAAATGTTGACTTTTCATGACACCATGAAACTAAAAAAGTTGTTCGCGATGCCGTCAGTTTGTACTTTGGGTTAGAGATGAAACTATTTTATTGATTGGACTCAAACTTGGTATCAAGGGTTTTCATAAAGTCTCCCAAAAGGTTTTTTTTAAACTTTATATATAACCTTAAAATTGAGAGTAGCTTACTCAAGAGAAAAAAGAATTATCTCAAAATTCACTTTAACAATTTTGATTAAATTTTATATCTAGACACTTTTTATCATTATAAACGTGGTGGAAATTCCCATTTTCTTTTAAAATCACTTTGAGTCTCTTAACATGGAGGAAATTTTCACATTTTCATCATTTATCCACAACTATTTGAGATACAAAATAACTTATCACCAATTAACTGTGGTACAATTAAAGATAAAAAAAATGTATTTAAAATAAATTTTATAAAACCAATAATTTCTTATCTATAAGTAAATATATATATATATATATGCTACCTTTTAATTCAGGTCTTTGAAAATGAATTCGAATCTCATGTTCCTTGGTGGACAAAGATGTTTCTTTTTTCTTATTTTTTTCTGTAACGGTGTTCCTAGTTCCTTATGCCATAGAGTAAGTAAGTAATAGTGTATATCATTTCATTTATAATCATTGGTGCAATATTTCTATAACATTGTATAGACCTGTTATTTATGTCACAAATCTTACGAGTTCTGGATAAATGTGTAATTAAGATAAAAGTTAGATAAAGTTTGTGTGGTACACCGTACCATTTATTTAAATTATACGAAGAGTAGAAAGGCTCATGTAACACAATTGATGACTAGAAAATTATTTTGATGCAAACATCAACGTTTTTAGTTTTTTTACCAAGCTTAGAGATAAAAAAAACCTACTGTTTTTTTTCCAATTTTACCAATGAAGGCCCAATTATCAATAATTTAATGAAAAATTACTAAAATATGAAATATACATAATGAAATGTATCCTATGGAGCAACTTATGTAATAAACTAAAAAACAAAATACATTGAAAAAATGCTCCTGAATATCCATCTTATTTGACCTTTTCCCTCGGGTTGTAGTCATTTTCGAACTCCCGTAATTTTTATGACAAATTGATCTAGCGTAACTGATTCCATTGAACTTTTTAACAAACCATGCTTGATACCTCACGTCCGACGTTAACAGTTTTGTAAACACAAAATAGTAATAATCAAGAAACAATAGATATTAATTAATGAATAGACATAATGAATTTAATTCAGCTGAAACAAAATGTCTGAATGTGTACCACTTTCCTAATAGAACGTGTAACAAATAAGACAACCTTTAAAAACAACATGAACGCATATTAGACATAGGTTCATTTAAAAAACGAGTGTCAGAAGGTGGTACACTAAGTACTATGAAAACACACAGTTTCGAGCAACCTAAGGCTAGCACTAGTCGAGAACGTATGTTGGGAGAGTTTTAATAGACCATCAAATTAATTCGTACTATGTTCAGCCACAGAGACTTAACGAAGGGTAACTACCTCCAAAAAGTAATTTTTTATATCTGCTTATTGAAAATTTATTCTTGTAATTATATTTTAAGCCCACCATATTATCTACTTATGGGGTAGTCAATTTTCACAACATTTTCACAATCATTAATTTACCCTGAAGTAAGCTATTTGTAACTTCAATAGTTTGTTATTAAATGTTAAATAAATTATTTTTAACACAATAATATATCCTAAATGTTGGGGGGCGGGGGGAGTTTACCATTATGCTTATTAATACTCTATAAAATTTGAATGATCTTCAACAATAAAGTTGTACACAACATGTATTTATGTGTAATTCTATGTGTTATTTATATTGAGATAGTTTACAATAACAACGAAATAATCTTTTTGTGTGACAGTGAACGTTAATCCACTTGACTAAGTAAAATATCCAGTTTTTGTGTGTGTTTTAACAATCTTAACAAATTGGTGAGTACTTTATTAACTAATAATACAATTGGATTAAAATACTATTGATTTACTATAACCCAAATACAAGTGATCGTAGACTTAAACAACATAAACTGATTTTTCTAGGAATGATAGTTTTAAAGGCCTTTCTTCCCACCAGAATATTACCATATAGTAAGTAGGATTCTGATAAGAACAAAGGCCTTATGGATAGCCTTTATAATCAAAATCAGTATATACCCAACACAACTATCCAAGATAAGTTGGTCAAATGTTTTGAAACTGTTTGAGAAATGATATGGGAAATAAATAAAACCTCTATTCAGAATAATAACTTTAATAGCGTCTAGTCAAACCTCTAACTCCTGGATCAGGGCCAAACATTCTCCCAATCACCCCAACTCTACCAGTCCCTTTAAAATGATTTGAGAAAAAGGATATTAATTTTAACAGAGATGACGAGGCTGTGTTTCAATTCCGTTTCAGTGCTGCTAAGCTTTGGATATCATGGGGAATCCAATCGAGAAATATAAAATATCCTTCTGTTCCCAGGCGCCATTCGTTTTGGGCCACGTGTTCGGACAGCACTTCCAAGAGATTGTAGTATTGTTACCAACCTTCCAATCACTTTCTAACAAGGGGGTGGTCTGCCCTTCCAATCCTAATAACACGCCATTGTTACAACCTAACACCGACCATTCTCTTTTTCGAGGCGAAGAAAAAGAAGAAAAAAACGAAAAGGTCATCATATCTTTTCATATTTTCTCTTTTCCAATTCCATCTTCTTATTTTTTTTCTCATTTCTTACAACTTCTTATTTGTTTTTTTCTCGTCCTTCGTATCTTAACCAGAATGGTAGTTCCTTTTCCCAAGAGGGCATCGGACAATGACATCACTCTAAGACTTGTACTTTCAATCTTTTCATTGCAATTCTTAGTTTTACAGTCGAGTGAGGAAAAAAAAGCATTTTAATCATTTAAGTGATATTAGTAGAAACGTTTTAGAATACGATGAAGGAGCTACAATGTATTCAAACTTTCTCTTTCGTAAAATGTTTTCGTCAGAACCTTTTTAATTAAAAACTTGTATGACTATTTGAAGTAATTTTGTTGGTAAATTATTAGTATTTTTACACTTTATTTTTCTAGAAACTTAAGTAAATATATAAAAAATATAAAATTGGTTTCCTCATCCTTATTAATAGCATATTTCATAGACTACAGAAAACTAATTACTAAACTAAGAACTTATTTGAAGTTTGTTTAAAATGACAGTGAACTTTTAATAACAACCTGTTTTTCCTGTTTGAAAAATAACACTAACATATTATTGGTCTTAAATAATATGTATAGTTCTCAGAAACTATTACTAACTTATAGTTATAGTGTGTGATTGTATATTTTCAGTTTTGTTTATTAAAACTAGATTAAGTTTGATACAAAATAATTTATTGAGAGTGATAACATTTATATTTAATATAGTTGAATCGCTCTCTATAAGAACGACTTCAGTCAAAAACCAGTAGTTTTCATAACTATCTGCAGAAAAGGCTCCAATCGATGACTGAAACCCTTTCTGAAACGAGAACTAAGGATAAATGTTGTGTTTTTATTGTTCTTTGCAGAAAGGGCTCGAGTTATTTACTAAAGCTCTTTCTACATGGAATTATGAAAACTACTTGTTTTTGGCCGAAACCTTTTATTTAGAGAGCGATTCAGTTATGTTGTTATGAGAACGTAACCTTGTAGTGTTCCACCACAATAATAATACTGGCACATTATAATATGACCAGCGTAGCATTGACGTCACACTTGATATCCAATAAATGGACGTACCTTTATCATGATGACGTCAAAAGACTACTAAAACTGATACAAAAGACCATTAAATAAATAGTGACGTCACAGCTTTTAATAATTTTCTTATGCAGAGCTTGTATTGTGATGACGTCA
Organism: Timema californicum; assembly: GCA_902141385.1. Classification (NCBI taxonomy): domain Eukaryota; kingdom Metazoa; phylum Arthropoda; class Insecta; order Phasmatodea; family Timematidae; genus Timema; species Timema californicum. The sequence continues at coordinate 390,951 of CABFOW010000027.1, forward strand.
CAAGACTGCTAATACCTGGACAAGAAAGATTATTAATGAAAGTTACGTCACACATTTTAATCGTTCTCTTTTTCAAAGTTTGCTTGTATTGTAAATAACTTCACAAGAATGCTGACACCTGTTCAAATTACACCGTCTTGAAAGTAGCATTAGGCCTTGGGATACTTCTCCGTATCAGAGTGTACCGAATCTGTTTTTTTATGATGACGTCAGAATACTCCTTGTTACCTGCTGCCACCGGTACAGGAGATTGTTCCCATGTAGTGACGTCACGGCTGATGAAATTACCCATCGTCGGGACGCTCGGGCGTCATTATATAAGTTTGTGAGATGGGAGTTGGGAAGGAGGGGTGATTCTGGTTGGGTTGGAAGGGTGTAAGGGGTGAGACCCCTAGTACAGGACGCTAAGTGAGTTAGTGCGTCGTCAGAAATTAGGAGCGTTGTTGCAAAACGGGCTAAGTGACAATAAGGCGTACCATTTAGAGGCCAAGTGTAAATAAATAACTTGTCAATATGTTGTGAATTGTTTCAGGATAGTACTGTGTGTATATAATTAATAGTTGAATTTTTATATTGATACGGCGCGATTTACGGTAGTTGAAAAAAAATATTTTTTTTAAAGTTAAACTATTGAAAAAATTATTTTATACTGGATATTTTTAATAATCTGGTAAATTTAACATGGATAACTTTATTTTACAGACGCTACTAAAACATTGATTAGACAACTGGCGGATCTAGCTCACCGCAAACCTTCTCAGTTTTGACCAAAAGGCCTGGCTCATATTCAAGTTAGATGCACTTTTGAGTTATTTTTCCATAAGTGGGGCTTTCTCAAGATCCATCCACCTCCTATAATCTTAGAATAGTCAAAATGGTACTAAGAGTTGGCTATATTTATTAAAAATTCGTATTCATAATAAGTTGCTTAAAAGAAAAAAAAAAAAGCTTAACAGAATTAGTTTTAAGATATGTTATAAAATGGGTCGATAAAAATTGTTTAAAAAATATTATAGCAATTATATTTTATTAAGCCATTTTTGTCTGCATTGGTGGGCAAGTGGTCCACGTATCAATCTCATCTAATCCGGTTTGGTGGTAGTTGTAAGGTCGGAGCTGACATCTTATCCGGGTGAACTGACAGTGATATTCCTAAATGGTCTCTCATTCTTTTTTTTTCCTCAAACAAATGCAGGTACAATGTATCAAAATTGACCTTGCTTATTTTAAATCCTTCACTGTAATCAATCGGGTACATCCCATGCTGGTAATAAAACTAACTTCAGTTGTCGAATGGTCTAAGGCGTCACTCTCGCAATAGACTGGAATGACGATGTTTATACCGGTGATAGGTTTTACTCAATTGTTTTACACTCTCCCTCCAAACAAATGCCTGTAGATCTACTATAAAGTCAACCTTATTGTCAACTTAACATTAGCGTCATAACCCTAATGAGAAGACAAGAAATAAGGGGACTAAATAATATACGTGGTGCGAAAAACAGCCAATGTCAACGTTAGACACATTAAATAAATAATTAAATTATAATAAATTAGTAAATGAGCTAGGATGAATTCATTAGTGTCTACGTTAGAAACACTTACCGCAGTTGTTAAGCCATAAAACTTCTCCAAAACATTTAAACCCTACTAATCCATGTAATCAGGAGATAAATTTACCTTAAGGGAATTGCTTCAGATTATAGGGTGTGCTTGGAATTCTTAGTAGTCAACCGAGACATAGTTCAAGACTGTTCTTTTCTCCTATCCTTTTCCTATTCCCTCCTTCATTTGTTTCTGTCTCTCTCTATCTTTATCTAGCACTTCCCCCTTACGTTCGAAAGGAGCCGTTAACAGGGCGAGAGATGGCACACTTTAGCGAGATTCGAGCGATATTGATTTTACTTTCAACATCCTCCTGTAACCACGTGAACTCTTTAGAGGGCGATAAGATTAGGCGACACGGTTCAGTGGCCAAATAATGTTTAAACACTTCCAGGTTTATTGCTCGAAAGACAGTCTATATAATAATTATTGTATTTAAGGGAAAATAAATGTTTTACCTTTTTTTGGTGTCCATTATAGTTGTATCAGTATTTGTTGGCCCTTATAGGTGATTCTTTTTTTAGGATTTAGGGATAAAAATGGGTCATATTTGTTTACATTATTCTCCATTATACTTAACATAAAATGTTTCCATAAATATTTATATGTATCACCTTGTCTTACTACCCGTTTGGATTCTACGCATATTTACCAATTCTGCTTATGTGTTAAGGGTGAGGAAGATTTAATTTTGAGGAAGTGTGCCCCCTTTTGCGTGGAAGGAGAGGGGAGAACTATTTAGAAAAACTACCCTTAGGATACCCGACCGGTATTCAAACACCGATTTCCACCTTATATGCAATCTAGTCTACTTATAGAGTTATGCCTTAGAGTTTAGACCATGCGGCCACCAATTTGGGCACCACGTAGTCCTACTATAAAAATAAGGTGGGATGTAATATTATTAAATCTATAACAGTTAATAAGTACTTTTCATCGCAGCTTAGTACCCGTTTGGGTTATACACATACATTAATTCCAATAATGGATTGATGGGAATAGTAGGGTTTTATGGAAAATGTACTCACATTTGCGTGAAGGAAGAGTGGGAAACCTTTTAGGAAAAACCACTCCCACCCCTCTGAGCTTCGAACCCCGTTCTCTCGTGTCATTGACAATAGAGTCTAACACGAAAGTGATGCGTTAGACCTTGCTTCCACTTATGTGGGTAAAAAGCCTTTATAAATATAATGCCAATATTTATTTAGAGCCTTAACATTCTGTTACACTTCGTCGTTTTTTGTGCCCTTTGTAATACCACTCATCTGGATTGCCCGCACATTTTCACTAATATGATAGGTGATAGGAAGGTTGAGCTTTAGCGTTAGTGTAAATACAAAGGAAAAAATAAGTTAATTTTCTCGGCCTTGATTTGAACCCGAGCTCGTGACCATCGATGAACCAGACTGGACAATCTTCATGCCTCAGCCCTCGTGCTCACTGCTTCTTATAAATCTGATGTTTAAATATTTGAATGAACCGTGACCTGCTATTTCAAAGGCTCACATGTCAAGGTATTATTTTAATACTATAGCTTTATTCATATCTTATACCTAATTCAGTAATAGAATAATTGGCCAATTACATTAAGATTATAATTGATTATTATTTTTATCTGATCCAAGGTTTTGTGCTAGGAGTAATATATTAAAATATTTTTAGTAAAATTTAATAATATAAAGAAACAAACATTATTTAATGTGTTTCTCAATGAAAAGGGGAACGCATCTTAGATTTATTTTTTCTGATTTTAATATAAAATTATGTAACTCAAATGTAAAATATATAAATATTTTTTTTTTCTCGATGATTAAAGAAGTTTGTCCAGACTAACATAACGAATAGATTGATATCATTAAGTATGCGTTTATAATATAATGGTCAGAATAAATCAACATGTTAACTCTTAAACCAAAAAATACAATTCGAAGTATGACCAAAATAATAAAAATCACTTTTAAATTTAAATATAAACCTAATTTATTTTAATTGAATACGTGCATTGAAAAGGATTTTGAATTTAATAGGGCATTTTTTTTCTACTTCATTATACTACCTGTTAAGATTGTATGTGTTTGTACTACCTAAACACGCTAATGAGTTAGTTGTAAGGAAGGCTGTATTTAGATTAAGTGTACCCGCATTTGAGTGGAGGTAGGTTTGAAAACTTTTTTTAAACCTCGATACACCCAATTAGGATTCGAATCCTGATCTCCCCGTCATCAGCAGTCTAGTCTATTACGAGAGTGACGCCTTAAACCATTCGGCCTCCGAATCAGGTGGTGGAATATTTGATCTGAACTAATTTTGTGAATAACATGTAAAAAAACTTATATATATATATATTCATGTATACATATAACGTATTTTCCTGAAATACTAATAGTTTTGATAAAGAGGGCTGACAGCCTTAAGATATTTAAAGGTTTAACAACGTTGCCTTTTACAGACCCCCACACAACACATTCTTCACTTTTGAGTAATATGCTTTAGTGTTATTTATTTATTCTATTCCAACCTTAATACTCTATCACTATTTATTCTTCGCGTTTCCCCTCTCTTCTCCTCACTGTACTTTGAACGAAAGAAACAATAAAACCTGGCAAAGTCTTTAAATTGTCAAGTGCGTTGTAAAGTGCTATTCGCAGACGTAAGTCGTCCCTCCTGCCTTTGCACAATAAACCCCTTCCCCTTCAACTCCTCTTGTCATAAAGTTTAGGGTTACTAATTCCAGAATGCAAAACGCACTCTTTTTACCTCTTCATTAAAAACACCCCTTTTGTGTTCGGTGTCTTTAGGAGGTTGGCGTACAATCCTTTATTGTGTTGTTCGCACTGTTTCCAGGTTGATTATAATGTTGTTTTCAATTGTATGGTAGTGTATTTATCAAATGTAATCGTTGTCTTGCTTTAGAACAGATGAAAGATATTATATTTCAACTGTAGTTTGTAAGATATTATTTACATTTCCAATCCTTCAATGGTTTTCTTGTCAGTTAATACGAATATGTTACACTTAAGTGACATTTTAAATCTAAGATAATACTACTGTTTCAAAACGTATTTTAACATAGTAGACTACTGTTATTATTTTATCGCCGTATCTTACTACCTGTTCAGGTTATACGCATATGTACTTATTACGATAATGAGTTAAGGATGAGGAAAGTTGAGTTTAGAGGAAGTGCACCCGCATTTGCGAGGGGAAAGAGGGGAAAACTATTTTGGAAATAACCACCGTCAGCACACCCAACCGGAATTTGAACCCCAATCTCACTGTCACTGGCAGTTTAGTCTAACATCGAGAGTGGGTCCTTAGACCATGTGGCCAGACGGATCAGGCTAGTATTATTTATAATAAATAAATTCATATGAATTGTACTTAAAATACATGCTTAATTTAAAAATATAACTTATTAAATATGGCAATAAAATATTAGTTCTGGTTAACGTTAACAATGTTTTGAATATTTTAAGACTTAGCTCTCTCGATAGGCGGGACCACACTGCCAATGATGGGAAGGTTGGGTTTTGAATCACTGTTGGGTGCATTAGGTTTGGCTTTTCATAAATGGTTTTCCACTCTCCCTGCACGCAAATACGGGTAAGTTTCTAAATTAAATTTTAATCATTCACAATATTTTAGCCTAGTTTATAAATATGCATATAGCTCAAGTGGATAGTTAGATAGTGATCTAAAAAAATTGTTCTAGTATCATGTACGCGTACAAGAATCAAGTATTTTAATTTGATTAAAATTTAATAAAATATAAAATAGTTTATCCTTTTAGTAACAAATCATTTCTACTGAATTCATTAAGAGTAAATATTATTAGAAAATAGTTCAATCATAGAGGTGTAATAATCTATAATTTATTATTTTTATTATTAATAATATTACTCTTTGATGGGCTTTTAATTAAGGGTTACGCAAGTTGGCATAAGGAATCATACATTTAGTGAACTCCAAATTATTCATACTCCACACTTTCGAAACACTTTGAATCCTACTGGGATTCGATCGAGTCCTGAAAAAAGCTAATCACTTCCTCAACGTCCATGGACAAATTAGGTATGTATGTTATGTAGGTTCATAATTATATTATATTAAAAAAATACACTAATGTTTAAGGTGTGAGGAGTGTATATCTCAGAGGAAATATACCCAAATTTGAGTGATCGGAGAGTGGAAAACCACTTAGGAAATGTCACACTCACTAAACCTTCCCAAGATTTGAACTTAAATCTCCCCATTATAAGGGATCGAGTATTTTTTAGAAGGATATTTTAGACCATTCATTTAGCACCACCTCTTACTATCTGTTCAAGCTATACGCATAGTGTGTTATGGATTAGGAAGATTAAATTTAGATGAAGTGTAGCCGCATTTGACTGGAGGTAGAGTTTAAAACCATTTTAGAAAAACCGTTCTTAGTAAACCCAACCCGTATTTGAACCCTGATCTCCCTGTCATCGGCAATCTAGTGTATCACGAGAGTGACTTCTTATACCATGCCGTCACCGGAACAGTTATAAAACGTATTCATTAATGTTTAAACCTACTTCGAGTATTTTAAGGGAAAAATAATTTTTACGAAGAAAACAATTCCCTTCTGTTTTTTAATCAATGAATTTACGTTCTCTTCTCACAAGTATAGCAATAAATTAAACAGGACACATTCTCCAGTAATGGATTCTGCGTAGGTGGTTCATTTTACCCTCCCCCACTAAATCATCCACCTTTTCAATCAGTGCAATGTCCCATGATAATTGAACAACAGTGACATACCCCTACATTCGTCAGTGTTGAGTCTCATGAGAATCAAGCCGTGCGTGAGGTGATGAGACTACCAACTTTTACCATGTTCTCTGCGATTCCGTTTGGCATTCAGGACTAATGTTGCGATAGTAGTAGGAATTTCTACTCGTACACTCAATATTTACCATGAACGGTAGCCGTCTTACCTTGAAGAATTATAGAGGCGGATGTGGATTCACTAACCTACCCGGTATACTTTTAAAGGTATATCTAGGCGTGTACGCCTTAAGGTGCGGCAAAAAGGAACGCAAGTAATTTTACAGTTTTTATACCATTACATTTTTTTTTGCCAAAATAAATCCAATATTTCTCCAGTAGCAACATAGAGTTTAGTTTTCTGCAAATGTTAATATCAACAAATCTTTAATATATATCAAGGGTGTTTTGGAACTTTGTCAAAAAAAATTAAACAAAGAGAAAAGGTTTTGACAAAAAATTTCTCTTTGTTTAAAAAGTTTTGACAAAATTCCAGGACTCCCTTAACAGATATTAAAGATATGTAAGTATTAGTATGTACAGAAAACTAAACTCTCTGTTGTTACTGGGAAAATATTTGATTTATTTTAGTCAAAAAATTTTAGTTCTATAAAAACTCTAAAAATACTTGCTCTCTCTTCGGCCGCAACTTGAGCTATTGCATGTACACTTCCATTAATCAGCCTTCCTAATCACCATAATCTCAAATTAAGCTTTTAATATACTTTAATCCTTTACCAATTATAGATGTAAATTAATTCATGATACAAAATCAAATCCCACCAAAACATTAAAGAGCTTAAATTATAAGAATTAAACATGAGTTTTAGAAAAGGAGCGGATGGCTACATCATTTAAGACACCTGGGACCACACTGACATCGGTAGGCATAAGCACAAATACTTCACTTTCGCAATATAAAAGGGTAACAAGTGCGGAGAGGTCGGGGCTCGAGTTTTTTGTATCGTCATATCTTAATACTGGTCCTGTTCACACGCACTGATGATAATTACTCTAATGGAGTAAGGATGAGTAATTAAGCATTTTAGAGGTAATCTAATCGCATTTACGTGGAAGAAGAGTACAAATGATTTATATAAAACGGCCCTTTAGTAGAGACTACCAAGATTAGAACCCCAAACTCACGGTCATCAGTAGGCTAGTCTAACACGAGAGTAACGCCTTAGACCATTCATTCATCAAAGTGGGCTGGGTTCAAATTCCGGCCTGGTGTATTGATGGTTTTTCCCTCGCTCTGAGTCCACACAAATGCTGGTATATTTCTCATAAATTATCTGTAAACCTTTACGCCTTTAGTGTAAATATGTGGATTTCCGAACGGGTAGTAAGATGCGTTGCACCATCCGCACCCCTAAAAATAAATGACAAAGGCACGACGCTTCCTTTTAATTAAACCCCCCCTTTTTTTCGTTCGTTTTGGTTTATGTGTGTTGCGTGTTCTGTTTGATAGCTCCCTCCCCGGTCATATTCCTTCCGTGCCAAGTGTTCCTCAGAGTCGTATTACGAGGAAGGTATGTTCCTCCTGCCCACCAAGTTCTCCAAACTCGCTACGAGGAGAGTCAAGAAGACGAAATTGAGAGGCAGCCGGTCCAACACTTATTTTTTTTTAAAAGAGAGATATTTCTCCGTATCGGGTGTTTACGACCCATAAAAGCCTTCCCATGTTCTTATGACTGTTTTTTTTCTTTTTTCAAGACAACAAAATTATATGTGCATTTTTTTTTATCTTGGCATATTAAGGATTTTTTTTAACGTTAGGTTAAGAATAATGATTTGAAAACCTGTAAGAACCGACAAAACGAAATAAAAACTTTATTCACAATGATTTCCAATTATTTTTCCAAGTTAACTTCAGTCCCTATTTTTTTATATATATAAAAGTGTGTTTTTTAATCACGTTCACATATGTTAGATCATTGATGGATACTATTCTTTTGAGCTGTACGATTACGTGATCGGGTGATCTGGGTGTCTAGGGGTAATGTGTCAGACTTCTGTGTTGGGGGTCAGAGGCTCAATCCTCGGTCTCGGCAGAGATTTACCTGATTGCCAAACCCTTCCTTCACCTCTGACAAGACGTGTATTAACCACAACTTGTGAATGTGAGGAATGCCAGGCCTCCACCGTAGTTCGGATTCCACATTAAACTGAAGGTCCTCCATTTCATTTCACAATCACCCTACCATTACACATTAGCGTAAGTGCGTATAGCCCGAACGGGTGCTGATAATAATAATAATAATAATAATAATAATAGCTTATGTGATGTTAATATTATTGTAACAGGAACGAGGAAGTAAGAATTTAGAAGAAATGTACCCTCTTTTACGTGGAGTAAAAGTAAGAAAACATTTAAGAAAAACCACCCTTATTACACCCGACCGGTATTTGAGCCCCGATCTCCCCTAATTGGCATTTTAGTATATTACGAGAGTAACGCCTTAGACCAAGTGTTTATCAAAGTGTGTTTCTCCCATGTTAGATTGCTATAACCACTCATAGCAAGTATTGTAATCCACTAGTAAATTTAAAGAAGAGAAAATTAGTTTTACAATTGTAATGCACTAGTAATCTCTTTGCTGTAACTTCAAAAAAACCCGAGTAATATTTTTTTCATCACCTTTTTCAACTACCTGTTCAGGTTATACCCAAATATTATCATTACTCTAATGGAGTAGGAATGAGGAAAGAAGCATTTTAGAGATAACCTACCCACATTAGCGTATTAGGAGGGTGGGAAACCATTAGGAAGGACCAGCCTTGGTAGACATGAATGTAATTCAAACCCCGATCTCTCCGTCATTATAAGGTCAGTAACGTCTCTTCAGATCCAAGTAATAATTACAGCATTAGTTATATTTACATTTTGTTTTACACGTGAGAGGTTATCTGTATATCGGAATGATAGATAGATAACATCCCGTAAAATATGTATAAACTTTTAATTAGTTACATATAACCAATTTGGGAAAATTCAATGAATTTTATCCACACTGTCTATTTATTGAAAACATGTTTTCAACGTCTTTGTTCAATGCCTTCATACTATGAATAATCTACATCGCTATATGAAAACGTGTTTACGGAATATTTGTCTTTCTTGGTTTCGCCCCCGTCAGCTCAATAGCTCTCCTAACCGACCAGTAATTCTTTGTCACTGTGTCCCAAACATATTCGATGTAATTAATGACATTCTGAGTTCAGACTTTGACCACCATACATATATATATCGTGACTATCCCCTTCCAAAAAGGCCTTGGAGCCCTTTAACCCTCCTGCTCCCCAATTTCATTTCCCCCCC
>CABFOW010000027.1:408868-455672 GCA_902141385.1 Timema californicum
GTGAATTTCAAAAATATGTGAGGGGATGGATCTTCTGGGGAAGAAAGAAGCAAATGAATAAAATTAAAATGCATCAATACTAAAGATGAGTTGAATCCTATATTTATAGAATCTTAGTTCGAATCCTTAAATCGTTAAGAGTACACAATTCAACTTAAAGTGAGAATAACTAAAATTTAATTTAAAATTTAGCAGTTTCAGAATTGGTGGTACTGAAAAATGTTATTTTGTATTTCCTTTATTTCAGTTAAGTAATTACAATTATTCAATCTTGTACTTAACGTTTTTATTTGAAGTCAATATCATTCATAATTACTGTATTCGATTTCCTTTTTGATATTTTTGTTAATCTCAAATATCTCTAATACCATAGATTTCTAGAGATTCGATTGTCTGTATTTAATTAATACCTTTTTTATAAGGATAATTGAAAACTAGGGTTATCCTTGATAAATACAGCTCTCTAAATAAAATATTCTATGAAGAGTTATGGTGACCTGGTGGTCTAGGGGTAAGGTGTCAGACTTCTATGCTGGCGGCCGGGGTTCAATCCTCGGTCCCGGCAAAGATTTATCTGATTACCAAACGCTTCCTTCACCTCTGACAAGACATCTTGTGAATGTGAGGAATGCCAGGCCTCCACCGTGGTTCGGATTCCACGTTAAACTGTAGGTCCTCCATTTCATCTCACAATCACCCTACCATTACACATTAGCGTAAGTGCGTAAAACCCGAACGGGTAGTAAGACGCGGTGCTAATAATAATAATATTAAGATCTATGTTTTTTTGACAATTGTTTGGATTAGGTTTATATCATAGCTTGTCATTTGTTTCTGTCATAAAATGACAGCTGATGAATTAAATATATATCTAGAGACTTTGTCACGTTAACAATTGAATGAAATTGATTGAAAAGTCATAAATATAGAGAAAAATAAACTGTGGTCAATCTAATTCACTGAAAGTCTTCAATTTTTAACTAACCTTTTCCATCTGTACGCAAGGCTTATTAATGCATAGTTTTTTAATTTTAACTACTATTTATTAAGCTGATTATTAAATATATTTCTTTAGGTATATTTCAATGATTAAAAATAGTTCAATTGGGTGTGTTATCCTAACTATTACCATAATTGTACACTATTATAAGAAAACCAAAACATGAGCCCAGTGCTGGGGCATAGTGGATAGGAGCTAATAAATGTCCGACACAAAAAATACCACGTTTAATTAACTATCATACCTACTGTATTGAGTTATCTATACCATGTGTCGGTTTTCGTTTTATCTCGATGTTTTGTTAAAGTATTTCCCCAGCTATTCAGTATCTACTAACTGATATATCCTTTCAAAATGTATCAATGAGCTTTACGCTCTTTTGTTTAAGACTAATACTTTTTGTTGTATCCGTTAATGTCCAGCTAAATACTCTTTGGTCCTCTGTATCTTCTCTCTTTTATCACCTTTAACTCCTCCTTCTATACCTCCTCCCTCACCCTTAGATCTCTGTAAGTCCATTTTCTACCCTTTTATCTGGCCACCTCACTCAGAACTTCAAAACCAACACTGTCCCTCAACTTACTATATAACCCACCAGATTTATTTTTATTTTTCTCTTTGGGTACATCAATTTGAAAATCTCTTTGCATGGCCGAATGGTTCATGTTAGTGTACCATAAAAGTTTAAATGTATCTTTTATTAGTTTTTATCAAATTGTGAAACTATAAATTGGAAAATTGGATCCTCGTAAATTAAAATCTAAGTTAAATTTTCATTTATATAAAAAGTATGATGACTATATTTACATTTAGGGTAAAAACAATGCCTGATTAGGCTTATTTCTTCTAGTTATACAAAATAATTAAGATAATTGTATAGATGGACAAAAAATAGAACACTTTTTAATCTAAAGATATTATTAATAAAATATTCAAACTCAAAATTAATTCATAACTTTGCTAGAAATACTAAAAAACTAGAAAATCATATTTAATAAATATGATATCATTAGCAACACTGTAATTTTCAAATTTATTTAAATTTGAGTAGATAAATAATAAATTAATTTATATACATTTTTATTTAATGTATTTGTCATAACTATAATTCTGTTTATAACAAAGCTAGTATAAATATTCGTACCTGTGCAATTCCTCGTCTAGTAACCGACGAGTCTAATGACTTGTGAAGTATTATAACTAATCATGACGACTCTGATGAAACTTTGTTGAAGCGGCAGTACCACGGTCATGTCGTTCTTCATTAAGGCAGAAATGGTTGGCCAAATGGAGCAGGCATGGCGTGTCTTCCCACTACAAATCTGGTCAGCAACCATCCTTGCTTTAGGCTTTCACGCCTTTCCCTTCGCTTTCACGTGGTTTTGCCACCCTCAAGGAGGTGGGGGGGGGGGGGGGAAAAGCGAGGATGTTTCACTCTGAAAGTGAATGGATAAAGGGCTTTTAAGTTTCCCCTTATATAGCCTCTATATGAACTATTGAGCAGCTCTAATGGATTTTACTACATCTCCTGTGTGTTTGTGTGTGCGCGTGTGTGTGTGTATGCGCGCGCGCGCATGTGGAAAGGGGTAGAAATGGGGGGAAGAGGGGACGTAGTTGTTTCGTGTCGTACTGTAATGCGTTAGACTGAAAATCGTGTCTAGTTTGTGTTAAAAGAGAACTCTTTAGTATTTGTGTGTGTCTGTGTGTGTATAAATATATATATATATATGTCGTTATCACTAAACTCTGTTAATTCATTCGTACATAAGAGCTTGTCACGACTCGGGTGTCATTTAAAAAAGAGAGAAAGAAGTAGATGTTTGTAGATAAAATTTATTTGTGTGGGGAAAAGGTAATATTTTATGTTTAGAAGTACACCTCTAATTTAATTGATCTTACTTCACTTGAAAAGTTTCAATACCAAATAAGACATTATTTTATATTTGGACTATAGTTTATAATAAATATATATTATTCAGATTTGATTAATCACGGGTTCAGCCAAGCATTTATTTATACTAATTCTTATAATCTATTTCTCTAAAAACTCATCAGTGCATTATATGAATAATTTCAATTTAATTTCCCTTTACTAAAGTGATGGCCAATATTCTACATTGTAAAATACAAATGAAGACATGAACATATCTAATAAATACATTGGTAAATTATAAACTCACCTAAGCAAACATTTCAACTAGTAAATGAATACATTACGTTGATACAGTGAGGTATGGTGGCTAAAATAAAATAGAATAAAATGGAAATTATTTATATAAAACCAATCTAAAATAAAAGTATGTTTTTAAATATTTATGTGAAGATGTAAATAAAATTGTAATATGATTCAATTGATAATTCTTCGAGGTTGGCTTTTCTTTTATGATAAAAGTCTAATTCAACAAATCTAGAGTGTTCAATACGAATACAAGGGCTAATGGGGCTGAGCTTGTGAGAGTTACTAACAGAACAAAAGTTTGAATTTTGAAGAGGCCCTAAAAGGGACATAAATATCTACATATTCAAGAGCAAGCTTACTTAAATGATTTCCACTGAAACTGTTAAAAACATTACTAATATTAAAGACATAATAATATTAAATAATACTGTATCATATCCATAGAATCCACCAGTAAGAAAATGTAATTTAAATTATATGTCAAATGAAATGTTTACTTTTTAAATTTAAGAACATTTCAGTTATTTTGTAAACACCTAAAAATATTCAATAACTTTTAGACGAGTATTAAATTATTTTATATCATTCCATTTGTTAATTTAATTTAATTAAATCACAATTTGTAAATGTATGTATTTATAATAATATAATTAATATTATAATAGGTTTAGCAGGTAAATAATTTGTCATCATACTAAAAATAATATCAATTCATAGTTAACGCATGATTCATATCTAGGGGCTACAAATTTTGATCTTTTTAGTAATAGATCATAAAAAAAACACTTAAATATGTTATACAATATCTTCAAAATAACTATCAACTAAGAACTCGACGGCTTTTTATGTGCTATAAATAATATATTCAGAGCCAATATCAATTCGTTGAGACTAAAACTTTAATTTTGTTACTTCTATAAGGCTGCTCCTTTTCATCAAACATAAATTAGAATAACGGGCGTCTCAAAATACTTCTCTCGGAGTTTTTGATGCTATTTGAACTTTAAGTGGATTCACATGTATCTGCAGGAAGGTTCAGAACCAAAACTCTTTGTTACAAATATCCCACGCCTCCTGCCGTAGTTCTGTAATATCATTAATTAGCTAAATCTTATTCTTGATAGCATTTAGATGCACATTTTAAACTTATTTTATTATTTATTCCTTTATTCTTCTTCTTTTTTCTTTATGATATGAGTCATTCTAAACTTTCATTTCAAACAAAATAATTCCTTGTTACCAGACCAAAGTATTGGGTAAACTATACTTAATTTTATTTTTACTAATATAATTGAATACACATTTATTAAAAACATGTAAGCCCTTCGGAAATTGAATTTCACATAAACTCAGTTCATTATGATTAAATCTTTTAGTTGATTTATGTATCTAAATATGCAATAGTTTTCCATGATTGAAAATTAAAGTTACATTTAAATCTAATAATTTGTAATATATATATATAAATTTACGGACATTTTTTATAATTGTTAAGCTAAATATAATATAAATATTAAAAACAAAATTCTTAATATTGGACAAATTAACAATTTTAATATGCTCTTAGACAATTTTTTTATTTGACCAATACAAACTAAACTTGTAAAATGTCTTCAAAATTTTGAAATATTGCAACCTATACTTAATTTATGTTTTATAGAGGATAGTTTTTAAGAAAGTTAGAAACATATCAGAGTTAATCTTAGCAAATAATGAAAAAATTAGACAATCATAACATATATTTGTATATTTAAGAATAAAATAGCCAAAGCTATTATATTGTTTTAATGAAGAGATATCATATTCTGAAAATTGAAAAATGACCAAAGGTTCTGGGTTTTATTGCCTTGTCCATGTGTCATTTTTCAATTTTCAGAATATATATTTGTAGACACATTTGTGAATAGTAGAGTAATTAAATACTTTTCCATAAAACTCAAAACAATTCTCCAACAACACTTCTGTGCTTGAAATCAATCCATATATGAATATAATTAATTAATAACGTATTTTTAATGTCTCACTCTGTCATCTATGTCATATTTTAATCAATCTATTTATTGTAATTGAAACTCGCACAGCTAGGCAAACTATTGTATTGTGTTTTGCCTGTGTATTGATTTTTTTGCTTTGAATCCCATATAGGGGAACTTAGTCATTTTCCTAAAATGTTCCGGGTACATTTCCGTTAAACTACAATTTCCATATTCCTACCCTATAACGTAATTAAAATTCGTGTCACCGGATGGTAAGTAAGATGCAGCGAGGAAAAAAAAAACAATTGAAATTTAAATATATATATATTTGAAGTTAAGGAATTATATTTAAGGACTCTATTGAGTCAGTTGAGAACTATCTAATATCAAAACTTAAATGAGCATTATATACATTTTGTAAATGTTTCTAAACTAGCCTCCTCGTCCTATGTCCTTGCATTAGGTAATATGGGTTAACCCAATAGGTAGCTGTATTATCCACTTTGGTGGTTGAATGGTCTAGTGAGTCACTCTCACAATATACTAGACTATCAATTGGCGGGAAAATCGGGGCTTGATCCCGATACTGAGGTTTTTTTTCCCTATATGATTTTCCACTCTCCATTCAAGCATATGTGGGTACACCTCCTCTAAATTACACTTTAAAGATCCATATCACATTGAAGTATTCAATACATAGGCGTATTAAACGAACGAGTGGGAAGATTGGGACTTAAAAAATGTTTATAAAAAGCTGTAATGAACTTGTCAGAAACGCCTGTAAACTGAGTACTATACAGACCGCATTACCGTGCCGTCTTGCGGAGTACTCTAAGCTCCACGGCTCTCTCTGTAACTATTTATTCGTAGCGTGTGGCTAAACACATGGTTCAGATTACGTGTAATTGGTTTGTAACGAGAGTAGCGTGGCTTCTAATAATTGTATACACGGACCTACCGGCTCTCCTAATGGGAAATACACACACTGTAATTATTTTGTTAGCAGCATTGTGTTTTCTTTTGCGGCTTGTAAAGGCCAGTAAGCGCGTGTTTATTAATGATCCCATGGAAAAGTCTCAAGTAGCATCGCTTCTTATGTTACAAACCATATTATGGTAATTTGTAACCTTCTTTTCTAACCAAAACGATTATGATGAACATTATTTGTGGTGGATAATGTCAAGAGCATACACAAGATCAAGTGATACGCTTAAATATTTAAATGTTGTCCGAATAATGGATTAAATAGTCACGCTGTTAAGTAGGTATAGTTTTAAGTGTAACTAAATACCATAATTTTTAAATTAACAAATGACGTCTGAACACGCGAAAAGCCCAGTACATCCACAAGGTGCACCCGTGGATGAAGGGTTCAGTCTAGTCTAGTCCATTATACCGATGAGTTGGAGAAATGGGTTTGATTTCCGTCTGAGTCTGTTTTTCTTCAATTGTTTCCCATAATTTTTCAACATAAATTCTTGTTTATCTTTTGAAATATTATGAATTTCTCATTCTGACTACTATATTGCATATATGCATATTGCTTCAACGGGTTGTTAAATTAAATAATTAAAAATAAAGGTGTCATTAAATGTTGTGGGACGTTAAAATAAAATACTTGGCGTTATTAGACTAGTGGTCGTCATTCCTGTCGTTGAAATGAGGGCCAAGAGTAAGGGTTGATTGCAATATAATATTTTTCCACAATATATAGTTTTGTAATACTTCAATATTACCTTTCACTTTATAAGTTTCACTCTTTTCAAATAGGGAATGCGTCCATCCCTTAGTTGCTGGGGGTGATAATCAAGTGAATATCCGCTGGACAAACAAATTAAATAGATAGGGGAGGGTTTTTGGCAAATATATTTTATTCATTTCATGGCCCCTTTTATTGTAATTTATTGTTTCTCCATGACATTTACAAACCATTCTTACTATATTTTAGTATTTTTGTCCGTCTTTCTTTTCTTCTTTAATTAGTTAAAAGGTTTTTATCGCGTTTAAGAAACTAATGGCACTTTTATGAGGACGAGTCTTTAAACATGAATCATGATAGTATAATAGATATTTTTAAATTTGCTACAAGATGACAGTCTATAGTTTCTATGGGCACTTAATGTATTATTATTATTATTAGCACCGGGTCTTACTACCCATTCGGGTTGTACGCACTTACGCTAATGTGTAATGGTAGGGTGATTGTAAGATGAGATTGAGGACCTACAGTTTAACGTGGAATCCGAACCACGGTGGAGGCCTGGCATTCCCCACATTCACAAGATGTCTTGTCAGAAGGTGAAGGAAGGGTTTGGTAATCAGAAAAATTTGTGCCACTTAATGTAGGAGTGTGTTGGTATCCTGTTTTGATACTTCTGATGAGAGACCAATGGGCCACTTACAGATTCTGTTTTACCACCCCTCGAAAATCAATTTTAACCAAACAGCATGGATTCTCAAAGATATTCGGTCATTGTCTTAAATTGAGAGATTCCAATTCGGTTTGAGGACTGGAATTAATATTTTATGAGTAAATTAATTTCCAAATATCCCATTTTGATTCCTGGCTATCCCCACCAAGATACACCATATCTAAACCTAAGACTAATTTAGTTTTTTCTGCCAGTGATGGGAAGTCCGAGTTAAAATATTGGCTGGGTGTAATCAGGGTGTATTTTTCTAAATGGTATCTCGGCTTCTCATTCACTCAATTTCGGGTACATTTTATCAAAATTCTAAATTCACAATCCCTTATAAATTGACGTAACTAAAAACATAGATGCAATGAATAGAAATAAAAGATTTATAGTTCTAGTAAATATAGACGATGACAGGATATATAAATATTTTTTTCATGAACCAGTGATACATCTTTATAAGCCAATTATATATGATAATGAGACAGTAATGTCTCATTTCAAAACGTGATATCTCATTGTAAGCCATTTATGTCTGATTATCAACATTAGACATGTAATTATTAATCGGTGAAGTCTCATTATGAACCTGTAATAACTTATTATAATCCTTAAATGCTTAAATTTGAGCATTAAATGTCTCAATATTAATCAGTGATTACTCATTATGAATTAATGTTATTTCACTATGATCCAGTGTTTGCTTCAGGATTTTAATTGTTCCAATATATATATAAATCATCAACATGACCCATAAAGAAGCGGATAACATGTTTTTCTAGCGTAGTACTAGACATTTTCAAATATTAAAAGAAAAAATGTATTATTCCAATTAAATATTAAAAAAAAATTAAATGGCATTTACTATTAATATTTTTATTTTATACCATGATTTTTTATAATAAATTTAAATGTAATCCTAAATTTTATAATGTTGACTATTTATTGAACTACTTGTACATATTTGTTATAACAATGCTTATTGAGGGTTCAACAATAATTATTTTAAAATGCATATTAAGAGAAAGTTGAAAGAATTAAACAACCAAATTATTTATGTATTTTTAATAAATATCTTGGAAGATAATTTGACGACTACCTTATAACTAATAATTACAGAACACTGAAGCGTCGCCATAAATTTATCTTAAAATTATCCTATCAAGTTAGATTAAAACACAAAAAGAAATTAAATGGGGGCATTTAACAATCAAATCGAGTTTCCTAAATCTTAAGGATTGTTTTGTTTTTGATAACTTTATATATTTCCAACAACCTCACATTATAATTAATGTTGAAAACTTGGAGAATTCATCACAAACTTGCTCTTCCGAAAGTAACCATCCTTTCTGCAAACTTCATTAAGACTAAACCATTCTGCAATAAACTTTCCGTCCAAAATTGTGTTTCCATTAAATACACGTACAGCATCTGGTAGATTGAAAACATCTCGGGTTTTCGTCCTTCGAGTTAGAATTTCCTTTCCTGATAACTTTCGTACTGCTCCAAGTTTGTTAAATATGACTTCTTAGAACATAATTCATTTGGGCATACTCTGGTGTTTAGCCATGATTTGAAATATTGGTGGAAAGTTAAGTGTTGCGGAACTTCTCATAACTTGTAATTGGATATTATTTGTATGTATATAATTGAAAGTTTTCTAATACATTTCTAAACTAAACAAAAAAAGTATTCAATTTGTCAATTAATCACCAATAAAATATAACACCAGAATTAAATATTTAACTTTTACCATTTTAAAAATAATGTAAGCCAAATTGGTGAGTGGAGTCAATATCGTCTGGTCTGGTTTATCGATAATTGTGATGTAGGTTGGAGTTTGCATTCCGGCTGGGTCAATTGAAAGAATGTTTTCATGATTATTTCCTTGCTTTCCGCTCACTCAAATTCAGATACGTTTACTCTTAATTTTACCCTCCACATCCTTATTCCATTAGTGTAATTAAATGCGGAGATCCCTAACTGATGATAAGATGCAATGGAAAAAAACAAGCTATCTGTACTACGTTGTGATTTCTCCAAAGGCTGAGTGTTTGGGATATTGATAAACATGTTTATAAATAGTTACAGAGCGCCTGGGATCTTATAGTACTCTACAAGACGGGGCGGTGTTGCGGTTTGTATAGTACTCAGCTTAAAGGCGTTTTCCATCTGTACTGGTCTGACACGTTCAATATAGCTTTTTTCTTGTTTAGGACTACGTTCTACTTTATCCGTTATCGTAAAAACCTATGTACTAATTGCCAGAGTGTGTTTAAGGATGAAAAAAGTTAAATTTAGAAGGAATGTGTACTCTCATTTGCGTGGAGGGAGGTTGAAAAATTATTTAGGAACACCCACTCACAGTTTATCTGATGGCGATCAGATCTCTCCATTATCGGCAGTCCAGCTCATTGGGAGGGTGACGTCTTAGAATATGTGGCCATCCAAATGGGTACTACAGCCATCTGTTAGGTTAAGCCAAGTATTATTAATCACTTAACCCCAGGAGATAAGTACGAGAGGCTTGTTTAGAGATAGCTTTTACAAAATGTATATTATGTTAATTTAATTTATGATAACGTTAAATGTTTTCTCAACTGACTCAATATGATCATTTAACGCAACCATGTGTCTAGAAGCTGTGTACACTATATAGTTTATTTATAGCTAAAAATTTTACTTGTATTTGGCTAACAAATATTTTAGTTACCTATTGTGCCGATATTTGTTAAAATAGACGTTAGTTATACAGCTGGACAAAACTCGATTAAAAAGGGTGGGCTCTAACGAAATTAAATATTGTTAACGAGGCTATATAGCTATTAGGTTTAATAAACACATCACGCTATATATATTTGATAAGCAATCGTGTTATTACTCACAACCCATAGTCAAATAGGTAACCACGCAGGCACCTTGTCTTGTTGATAGTATATTTTATCTCAAATCCACGTCTTACTACCCGCTCGGTATGGACGTCTATTTACTAAGCACATTAATGTGTTATGGATGAGTAAGGTAGAATTTAAAGAAAGTGAACCAACATTTGCTTAGAAGGAGAGTGGAAGATTATTTAGGAAATGTATTCTCAGTAAACACGACAAGGATTCGAACACCAATCTCCCCGTCATCGGCAAACAAGTCTATTGCGAGAGTGACGCCTTGGACCACACGGCCCCTGAAGTAGGTAGGCCTAATAATAATATTGAATTAACATTACACCTCTTTAGAAGTCATTTGTACATTTAAATACCTGTTATAATTTCGAGTATTAATAATACTTATTAATGTATTTTAATAATGTATATAATAGTAAATAACACAATTAATTATAAAAGCTGAATTATAATTATATTTACTGACAATAAATCTAAAGACTTGAGGGACTATAAAATGTTAATGTTGAAAAATATCAAATCAAGGCAAACATATGTGAAAATTAATAATTTTATTAATATTTAAATAAACCCGAAACGTTGTACTCTACATCACTCCAGGGAAAGCACTCACTATGTATATATAATATACATTTACAAACACTAATTAAAAAAGATTTTTCTTTGCTTGGGTATCTATTAGATTTTAGTAATAATTTATGTATTTATTGTGATAGACAACTATTTTATACAAGATAAAACTAATAGAAGAAATTAATTTATCCAGAGTTTGTGATATACAGGAATATAGTTTATTAACCTTAAAATTATCCCTAAGAACTATTAACAAATTTAACAACACTTTTTCAAGCATTTTTTTTTAGTTTCACAAATTATATTTATGTTTAGAATTTAAATCAATTTTTGGTTTCATCATTTATTGATTCTTATGAAAAATATAGCTCTAGAAACATATATTTATATTTGCAAAAAAAAATATGAAGCTAGTTTCAATAAGTGAAGCATACTAAAGGAATACATATATATTAACACCACGTCTTACTACCCCTTCGGGCTATACGCTTTTGAACTAATTACCTGAATGGTTTGAGAGGTCAGGAAGGTTGAATTTAGAGGAAATGTACCCACATTTGAGTGGGAAATATTTTTGTTAAAATCACCCTTTGTTTACCCGACTGGTATCCTAACCTCGATTTTTCCACCATCAGCTGTCTAATCTACCACGAGAGTAGTGCGTTAGACCATGGGGCCACCGAAGCGGGTGAACCACTCTTTAAAATGCAACTTTCAATATACGCGTCTTAGAAATGCAGGCTTGTTTTTTTATTTGTATACAAATTTAAATAATCTCAAGAGAAAGCTCTTCGTGGTCTTGATAAACTTTCATCGCACTGAAGCACGAGAACAAGGGATAAATAGGGCAATGGGGAGATAGGGGTTTATAGAATGTTTGTAAGGAGGGGGCAGAGGGTAGGCATGGAGGGGCAGCGAGAGAAATCCAAAACCAACACACAAAAGACA
Source organism: Timema californicum (assembly GCA_902141385.1). NCBI lineage: Eukaryota > Metazoa > Arthropoda > Insecta > Phasmatodea > Timematidae > Timema > Timema californicum. Next base: position 420,862 of record CABFOW010000027.1, read on the forward strand.
TGGGTGATATTGAATGGGATTGTTGAAGAGAAGGATAAGTGAGAATATAAGAACTATAGACAGAAGGAAGAAAAGAGATATTTACGATAAAGTCTGTGCAGTACGAAAAGAAAGAAATAAAGAGAGTTTGGAAAATAAGATGAAAGGAGTATTTCGGAGAAGTGATATCGAATGTATAGCCCCAGGCTAGATAGGAGATTGAACCTTAGTAAAGAACCGAATGATAACATGAACATGAAACTTGCTCGTATATCAGAATATAGTGCACATTATTTCAGCCTTAAGGTCGAAGTGTAGGTTGATAGAAGAGTCAAGTGTGTGGGTGGCTCTCTATACAAATCAAGTCTTAGATTTATATACACTGTCTTTTTTTCGGAGAGACAAATCACCCGTGTCAATGGGCACGTAAGTCTAAATGACAAACTTATTTATTCTGTTTTTTCCGGTGACTTGAAGGTTGGGTTTTGAAACCCGGCCGTAAGTACCCAGGTTTGAATTTTTCTAATTGGTTTAACCTTTCTTCTTGCCCCCAAACATGGGAATATTTATTCTTAATTGAACACGTAGTTTTAATTCTATAAGCTGTATATAATTTATAGCTAAGATTAAAAAAAGTAAATACCAAAAACATGCACCAGAACGTAAGTAGACAAAGGTGTCAGTCTCTTCTTGTCTGGTTTGTCAGTGGAATAATAGATTAAGGCTAAATTTCAACCATGTCTACTGAAGGTATATTTTCATAAATAGTATCCTGCTCTCCTCTAAGATAATGCATGTACATTTTACTTGTCTCATTAGTGTATATATTTAGCTAACCTAGATCGTTACAGTCTAGATTTCTTACAAGGGACCTTCTTGCCATGGTTTAGTAAAAAGTATTCATGCGTATAAGCTGGGGATGTTTGTTTAGACTATCTGCTAAAATACAATAAAAAAAAGAGAAGCAAATTGAAATGGGCTGTTATTTGTGTTAATTCCTAAACCTTTGGATCAATATCCATTTAAAATTTTTGTTAGACCTTGTATTACACTCTTTGAGTCTTACTTCCCAATCGGGCTTTTCGTGCATTTGGGCTAGCGATAATTATTATAAATGTGGAATTTAAATTTACCAGCACTTGTGTGGAGGGAAAGTTGAAAAATACTTAGGACAAACAAGTACAGATTACCCAACTGGGGTTCAAACCCCAGCCTCTCTATCTTCAGGAAAATAGTATACTGACACTTTTTTTTTTGCACGCCAATTCGGGTAATATGTTTTAATATGTTTTAAGGATTAGGAATATGTAATTTATAGAAAGTATAAACACATGCTTGTGGCTAGAAAGTAGAAACACATTTAGGAAAAAAGTATTCATTTCACTCGAACGGGATTTAAACCCTGATCTTTCCATCATCGGCAGTCCATTCAATTGAGAGGGTGATAACGTAAACCATTCAACCATTGAATCATGTTATTTGTATAATAATTAAGTCTGTTTAGTTAAACGAGTTCAGAAAATACTGATGGTCGTATGAATATATGATATTAAGGTTAATAAAGTTATTGCTATCAGTTAATGTTTAATCAATAGTGGCACATATACAATTTTGAATACCAATACAACACCTTGTTATTAATAATAAACCATATCATTTTTAATTTGACCTAAACTCTTTATCATAATGGATTGTTTTATGTTTCACATGATATTCATGGTTATTAATAGATAACACACAACATAAATTTACTTATTTTTTAAATTTGTTTCAGGTAAGTACGAGTCGTGTCTCTCTTCTGTTTTGAAAACTTCTATGTAAGTACACTAGTGATTTCTAATGTTGTCGGTAATGAACGTGTATTTATATAAACATATAGATATGTGTGACTATACTTCAATATTAATAGATGATAAATATAATTAATTTTTCCAAGCCCCATTTTAATTTTGTCAGCTTCATTAGAAGAGCATTTTAGGGAAACAAACAACATTTTTTTGCCACCTAAATTGATATTAATATTTTACTATATTATTATTATTTTTTAGTGCTATTTTACAAATATTGATAATACATATCAAAAATGTGAGCTGCATTTCACATTGCTTGATGAATGAATTAGTAAAGAAAGATTTAGTTATTTTTATATCTGTCACCTAAGGAGGACATTCATAAAAAAATTGACTGTAAGCTTTAAGATATTCGCATACATACACAAATTAGATATGTATAAGGAAGGTATAACTAAGAGAAAGTGTATGCGCACTAGCTTGGAGGGAGAGAGGGAAACAACTTAAGAAAAACACCCTGAGTCCACACGACTAGAATATTAGCCACCATCTATTTGTCATTGGCAAATCAGACAAGAAGAGACAGTCGTATTTCTCTATTTGCGTCTTGTTGCAAATTTTGACGTTTGTTTTGTTAGATCTTTTTGTTTTTACTACCCGTTCGGATTATAGGCTTTTTTTAAGTTTTACCTCCTCATTATTTGCATGTCATTGAAATTTGCATGGAATTGAAAATAGTTCATATTGGATTTCTATTAAGCATTAAATTCCAAACCAATGTAAAATCAGGGTACATTATATTAACTCAGTTCAATTTAAGTAACAAGTTTTGTATACACGGCTGTATGTTCATCCACAAGTGTATGCCTACATATTTAACCAAATGCTTGTAGGTTTGACTCCTGCTCCGAAAGCTTTGGGTTACATCCTGGTAAGGTGAATTAATTTGTATTAATACAGTTTTGTTTTCTACTGAAATATAAGGAAAATATACATTGTTTTACTAGTTTATCTTGATTTGAATATTCAACTACGTATTAATCTCACACATGGCACTACATATAAATACAGTAACTAATTTAGTAGACAACATTTAAAAGAATTATGCCTATTTAATGGGAACAACTAAGCAAGTACATATTTTCTTAAGGTAGGATACATGTACGTACATTTTGGAGATATAAATATATTTATCGGTATAATATCACACAGTGATTGTTTGAATAGATTTCTCAAATATAAAGACACTATTTTTTAAAACTATTGCTTGGTTATAAAATTAATCAAAAACAAATCAACTTAAAATATAAATACAAACACCGTTTATTATAGTTTGTTTGATAAAATGTTATAAATATAACATTTTTGTAAGAATCTTGAATAAGTTCTGCCGCGTATTTTTTTTATTGATTACATTTATTTCGACTGCACATAAACAGAAAACATCCCAAGCTCTGGATTTTAAAAAAAATGCTTTAGCTCATCTTCTTGAATAAAAAGTTACGCTATAAACATTTATTCTCTTAGGATATCTTGAAAAGTCATAAAAATTCGGAATAGGTATCCCATCTATCCCATCCTTCTCTCCCTTATACCTAGACTATGGTGCTTTCTAACCTTCTATTACTTCTCTACCAGTTGTGTTTTACGGTTAACCTGACAATTCTTTCGAGAGCCAAAGGAACAGATTTTCCATTTTTCTCTACTTACAATTTTTTTTTCTAGCCTTTTCTCTTTATTTCACGCGATCCTCTATTTTTTTTTCTGTACGTCTGAAAGCTACTAAATCCTTGCGACAAACCTTTTAACACGTTTTGTTTGAGAACAAAACTGTTTTATGAAACTTTTGGTGCTATTTTATGGTGAAATTAGGCTTTATTGTTGTAGGTTTATCACCTTTTTTTAAAACAAAGTGTTAGATGGGTGATGACGCATCCAACTGACCCAAGATGTCAGGGTTTAAGCTCCAAAAGATTACACTTGGGACGCATTTCCTCTATATGACTCGCCAGCCAAGATTCCACATAGATTTTGAGATTCTTCCATAATGTCTACTCTATTATATTGAACTTGAAGAAAGAATAATTTAATCAAATTAATAGCTTACACTGACACTAACAAAATATGTATATTTAATATACTGTACAAACATTTAATGGTAAAGTTGTATGTTTAAGATTAATTTAGATGGTATGATATCCTAGATCAAACTAAATAATTACCCCATTGAGACTGTAGATACAGACGACATTTTAGTTTTATACAGCTTTCCAGAATCGGCGAAATCAGAGTTAAAATCTCAGATGGGTTAACCCGGGTGTAAATTTCTCCTAAATGGTTTCCCACTTCACTCTATGCAAATGTGAGCACACTTCCTGTAAATTATACTATCTTTATCCCTAAACAGTTAGTGTGGATATATTTATAGTCTGGAAAATTAACTAAAAGTAACCATGTAAGGTTTTTTCTAATAATTTATTTTTTATTAATACTATTGGATTAAAGACAAGAATAAAATTAATTACCAGGAGATTGTTATAAAGGGAGTTATATATTAAAGGAAATTCACTATTAGAGTGGAAAAAGGACTATAAAATCTTAGGATGACCGAATGGAGTAAGGAGGAGAAGATGTATGTAGAAGAAATGAATCAACATTTGTATGGAAAGAGATTTGTAAACCGTTTAGGAAATAACCCTTCAGAACATCATGCCAGAACTTGACCCAGGCTTTCTCACCACTGATAAACCAGACTACACAAGACTGACTCCTTTGTTTTTGTTTCCAACAAAGTGGGCTTCCTATATTTATCAATGCTTTATCAAATTTTTTGAATTAATTCCGATATAGATTAAAACTTGATTGCAATCTAATGCATCCTATCTTATTAATTTTACATTTACAATTTTATGAACATTTTTAAGAACTCTTTATTCTACAAATACAAATGTTTTTTAAAGTTACCAATATCTTCGATGTATCGCATATCACTTTCTATAGACATCTTGGTCGTCTTCTCTGTCGTTCATTAATTAAAACTCTTTCATTGTCTTCTGAAAGCCATACTTCCCAGTTTTGTTCAATTTAATTTACTTGCTTTTGTTTGTCATATTTAATGAAGTTAATTAAAACCTTCCTCGGTTTTATTTAAAAAAAATCTATATTAATATGGGCTGCATTGGATTTAATTAAACAATTATTAAAGGGTCTAAAAATATATTAATGTTTAATGATTGATTTTGTCTTGTTTTTATGTTTGTTGAGGAGCAAACAAACACTGTATGTTGAACATGGAAGAGTGTACAAACATTATTTTATTTAGTACTCTAAAACTGTTCAAATAAACTATTTTCATAACTTATATAAAAAGTAACATTTACAATAGTATTATATGTAATAACACAAGTATATTAAAACAAATCATCCATTAACCAACCTAAAGATAAGTTTCTTTACAATACTTATGTTATTTTGAACTAATAACATTTTAGGCCTACACAAACATTGGCTGTACATTATTATGGATCTTTGTTTTTGAATTAAATATGTTTGTGGAAATATTACAGGACCTGGGTTAATACATAGTAGTACAATTTGAAGAATATAAATACATGTTTTAAATACTGCAGGAATATCAATAGATTTTGCCAAAAAAAATGTCTAAAATTATGATTTTACTATTATTTCAATAGGGGTGAGTTTTAATAAATATCTCGATTATTTCTAAAACAATTATTTTATTAAAGTAAATTTATTTTGAACTTTAGACATTTTATCTTATAAAACTGTATTTTATAAAAAAAAAATATATTTGTATTTTATTCTTCATTAGATAATAAAACAAAATATGACAAAAGCACCATAATTTATTTCAAATAATATTCCCAATAAAACTTTTACCACAGACAATAGCTCACTTTCTTTGTGTATCATTATTTGATTTATTCTATTCTGTAGGTGCTTTTATATCCGAAACACATTTCAACAAGAAAACAAAAACAAACTTATCCTGTATCAAACGTAGGTGCATTGTTCGTATCCATCCAACTTTTCCATTTTCGTAAACATGGTATACTTGTCAGTTCTTCCCCAAGTTTCTTCAACCCCTTACTCTCCCTCCAAACCCTCTACCATCACCTACCCCCCACCCCCTTGCACACTCTCTCAACCCCATTCTGGCCCAAAATAACCCCTGCTTGTCACCTCACATAGAAGGCTCATCCTTCTCTTTCAAGCAAACGAAACAGCTAACGTTATGTTGGTGACCCTTTTTTTCTCTTTTCCCCCTTTACTTTCCATCTTGTTTTCTTTCCCTTCTTTTTTGACAAAGAAAAATGCGTTGTTTTTTTCCCCCACCAAGCATTTTTAAACTTCTAGAAGAAACAAGCTAGAAGAAAATGTTTTCAGTTTCTGACATACAGTGATGTTTCCTTCTTCATTACATGATGATGTTAATGTAAATTGAATTATTTTCTCTAATTTGTTTTAATGTTTAGTCTCTTAGGCTTTCCCATGCTTACCACCAATAAAAATGTTGAAGTGTTTACTATTCAAGCTAACCATAAATTATTTAAACTTACTAACGATGCAAACATTTTTTGTAGATACAATTTTGGTAAAAAGATTTATGTACATTTACCCAACACATAATTTATTAACACAAATAATTTAATTTCCAAGCACAAAATTGTGTCTACATAAACATTAAAGATTTGTATCGTAATGTTTCTTTTATTGAAAAAAAAAAGCATCCCCCATATTCCACCCACAAATGTAGCTGGCTGGGGAAAGGTCTCGTTTATGCCTTTGGGCATATTACTACCTATGAATAAAATATTAAACCTATAATTCTGAAATTGAAAAGTCAGTAAATTTTGAATGTGTTGTGCCTCGGGACAAAATATGTAAATTTGTTTATACGAATCATAACTAGAATATGCATGATTCTTGGTATACGTATACTAGGAACGCCTATAGCAATGGTTTGGTTAATCTCCATTTCTAGTTCCGTACATAAAGTTGATTGTCCATTTGTAATTTAAATTCACGGTTTCAGGGTGGTTTTTCAAAGACTAAATGTTTCTTTGAAAACAACTGGAACAACTTTATATGAAGGGGGCTTTCATTATTTATACGTGTTTTTTTTTAACTTAAAATTATGTTGATATTGTTTTGAATATATTTGTTTAAGAAGTATGTATATAAAAATCAGTTTGGACTCATAGTCAGAACCTTAAGATACATCTTATTTTATTATAATTTAAAATATATTTCCTCAGAGATTCACGCTCTGCACTTTTTCTTAAGGAGTCATATCTATCGATTGAAATGTCCTAGTTGTTCTAAGAGTACGAGACGCATTACTCCAAATAGCTCTTCCCAGCCTCTAGCAGTATGAGTGGTTTTTAAAGCGCCATTATGAAGTATTCCTGGTCCTTTTAAAACTGTTAAAAATTAAAAAAAAAACGTATAAGGAACAACCAATTCAGTATTTTATGAGTTATTTGGTTTACTGAAGTATCTATTGAATTATGGTAATACACTTAGCTAGGACAAAAAAGTCTTGATTTGTGCTATTAATTAATGCAAAAAGTTTTAAGATAGTTCCTAAAATAACGAAATTATTACGGCTTATAGCTGGGTGAGTAATTTATGAGCACACTATAATTTATTTTATTTAGTATATCTTTTTGGTGTGTGTGGCGTAGTTAGATAGCGCACTAGTTTCGTGTTGAGCTAGACTGCTGAGAATGGGGCGATCGAGGTTCGAATCTCGCTCGGGTGAACTGAAGGTGGTTTTTCCTAAATGGTTTTCCACTCTTCCTACATGTAAATGTGGGTTCAATTCCTCTATATTCAACCTTCCCCGTTCCTAACCCATTATATTAGTTATTATAACCTGAACGGGTAGTAAGATGCAGTGATAAGTATTATTTATGGTTTGTGTTTGCCCTAGCTGTAGTTTTTTTTAAAGTTCAGAGTACCACATTTTCAACTATACAATAGGGAATACTTTTAAACATTAGAAATCTTCAGAAGATATTTTAAGATTTTTATGGGGATTGGGTGAGCTAGAAGTGGGGAAATTGTAATCACTCTAATTAATTCAGATATTTTTCAAGATATTCTTATGAATTCATCTTAAATAAGACCAATTTTACTATTTTTAATGTCGAAATGTATGTTTAACTTTAAATTGATATTTACACATGCAACTGTTGTCAACTTGTGCATTCATACGTATAGTGAAGCCTTCATTCTACAAATTTTAAAATTGATTAGTAAAAATAAAAATCCCACTAGTATTGTGGTGAAAATACCAGATACTTTGTGTCCCAAACTCGTTTTTCTGGGAACAAGGAACAACAACATTCAAAATGGGATGATTCCGCAAATATTACGGGACCGGTGGCCCTTTATAATCTCAGATCTTAAATCACCGAATATTTTATGTTTGAGGATTATTAATCATGGTAGACACATTAATTTTCCTGAAATATTGGGAGAGATATAGCTAGTGAAGTTTATCAGACTTGGTTAAAACCTTAGATAAAATATTGGCATGCTTATATTTTGATCAAATGTTCGAATCTCTGCCTGAAAACTTTTTTCAAATATATCATTTCAACCTATCAGAAATTTTCCGATTAAACTCAAATATACTAATAAAATGCTTTTAAAAAAAGGTGAAGTTGAACATATATTAAAATCATAGTAATCTACAGCATCCTAGTTTGATTAAAATTATAATTGAAACACAAACTAAATGTGTATATTCTCACATTTTTTACAATGCAAATTATATCTTGTACATTCTAATTGGTGGTGTCGTAGCTGACCAAGACATTCATGGTAGTGTGATGTAAAATAATAGTAGGAATAATAATAATAATAATATACTATTATTAAATATTAGATATGAGTCAGTTCTGTTCTTGGGTTCCTTGGCTTCACACCCTGTTTTCTTAAGAACCAAAACCGGTTTCGGTTCCCAAAATGTCAAGTCTAATTTATTCGTTTCTTAATTAGATGACTTATAAAAATTACCAACATTAATGGCCAAATAAATTACTATACTATGATTATCACTTATAGTAAAGTCTATCATAAACACGTTAGTAAATATTTAGAGTATTTTAAAATAAGATAATTTATAGAGGTCAAGTTAATGGTTCAACAATTTAACTTTAAAACATTTACATCTAACATTTAAATGTATTTGTAGAGAAAGGGTTTATATAAGTTTTTGTAATTAGTTGGGATATGAAATTTAGAATTTGGATTTTATATATTAAAATTAAGAGTTATAATTTTAAACTATTTCAAAATAATTGCTTACAGCTCAAACGTTTGCTTGAATGTATATTTGTATCGGATGTTGATCAAGAAATAGTTCATCATATATGTTTTATTGTCACTGTCACATCGGCTTTAGATGTGTTTTCTCTTCTCTCTTTCGTTTGCCTCTTCCAAAAAAAGAACAAAGGATGCATCGCAAGTTAGCTCTCCAAGTGGCCACGTGTCGCGCTGCGGTCGGTGTTGCGCGTCGATCGAACATTTTCACGCGCACCGATCCGCCATCTTGGGTTATCACATTGGAGGGTGTGTCGCTGGTTACAAGCTATGCAATAAGAGGAGGGTAAATGGGATGTAAACGTGGCATTAATATTTAAAAAATATATATTATGGGGAATGAGTGTTTATGGATCAGTTCAATATTAATTTAAAAACCATGGTTTGGTTTAATAGTATCTGCCTTTACAAATTCTGATATTTCATTTATTTATTAATTTTCAGAAATATGTAGTAACAATACCTTTAATATTTCATAGGCCTATATTACATCATTCTGAACACTAGTTTAAAATGTATAAGTTACTTGTTAAAGTAATATCAATTCTTATTTAATTGCAAACTTTCCAAAAAGTATTAAAATAAATAACCCAAATTTGAAATATCAAATTATACTTTTAGTACAAGTTTTCTAAAATATGATAACATTGACTTTATTTTATCTCATTAAGGATATATAATGGGTATTTTACAATTACTATATATATCTAATGACTTAATATATATCAATGGTAGTTGGATTTAATGAGTCAAGGATGTATTAAGACTATGTATAGTTCAAAAAATATGAAAATTAAACTATATAATTTAAAAAAATATAACTTAAACGTATTTGTGCTTTCTTGGAATTTTTTTTTTCAAACTTAGCATAACAGATTACTTTGGTTACTCATTATTACCATTCGGATAACATAAATAAACCCTAATATATTTGGGTATTCATTTGATAAAATTGGGGTAATCTTAATTTAAGTTTTCATTTCTTCATGAGCGTTTATATATTTAATTTTATTGATGAGTCAATTAAAGATTAACTATTTGATTAGACCAGCTAAGTATGTAAACGAAGAAAAATAAAACTTGCATGGTTTTTTCCCTCCGTACCTCACTACTTACTGTTCATCCGGGTTTTCCTCAGGTAGGAACCCACTTCGGTGGCTGCATGGTCTAAGGCAGTGGTTGACCACGGTCCGAATCCAGACCGCAGATACATTTTTAATTATCTTGATGAGATAACGATAAACAGAAGAAATGACGCTATTTCGGTGGTGGGCTGGTAGTGGATATGGAAAGCCATAAATAATAAATAAGTAAAATAACTATTTAATGTCCATATATTATATTATATTATATTATATTAAATAATAAATCAAGGTCATCCATTATGGATTTTATTTTACTCTTTCATCGTTGAATAATAAATATTTTAAAGGTGTTTAGCAAAGCTACAGTATAAGTTTATAGAGACCCTAAGTGCAACTCTGGTTTGATTTAGATAAGATTATTTATTATTTCTAATACCCTCTACTGTTAGTATATTTCAACTTATTAATACATATATATTTCAGTATAAAACTATAAACTAAAGGTGACAGTTTCGATGTATGGCCTGGCCAAATGTTAATATTGGTGGTATTGATGATTCCCTCCAATTTGCAAGTCATGTACTGATAAATTCTTAAAATTCAATGTAAATATCCGTAATACAAATAGTGTCAATATAATTATATTTGTATGTGCATTTATTTGCATATTTAAGTTTCAAATCTTTTTCTCCAAATGTTTAAAACACCCAATTAATAAACATTTTAAAAACTATCACAGCACAAAGAAAAAATGTATCAAGGTTAATTTTATTATTGCTAATCATAATTAATGAATATTCTTTTTTACTCTTAATACAAATACAAAAGCCCTTTGAATTACATTAAATTTAAAAAATTAATATACCTATAAATAAATTATTATTATTTTAACAATACGTTAGTATAAATGTGACTATATAGACGACTCATGTTTTAGCTTCATCGATGTAAAGTTTAATAAATCATGTTTGGTAAGTATTGAATAAAACGTCTATATAAATGTGTTTATTTTGTACAGTAATCAACACATTTTGTCTTTAATGCCTACCATGGGATCATTTTTAGACCATTTAATTGTTCTATTATTATTTTAAAATTATAACTCCATGTATATTATCCTTTGTGGTGACATGATTTCTACCACAACTTATTGTGGTAACTTTGTATGTATATAAAACACCGTTCTGTTATACAAAATATAATAATATTGGTTTGGTAAATGTATTTACTATAGTTATAATTAAAATCACTTTAACACTTTTCATCAAAGAATTGACAATTAATTATATTATAGGCGTGAGTCCACAAATTTAAGTCATCTCTTAATGGAATAGCTTTGTTTCTTAAAGTCCGTTCACCGTAGGAATTGTTTTCTGAAAGGCCTTTATCCTTACCAGAAATATATTATATAGTAGGATACTGGTAGAAAAAAAAGACCTTTCAGAGAGTAATTCCTACCGTGAATGGAGTATAATTACTATGTTCTAGTTTTTACTACACATATCAAGTGGCTTCACAAAATAAAAACATATGTAACACCAAAAGCTTAAACATTCAATAACATATGGCAGGGCTGAGACAAAGTGATTTAAGACTAGAGGCACCTATCCAACGTAGCTAGATCCCAGATTACACCTAAAATAATGTATTTTGTTTGTGACAGGTTGTTTTACTTAACATTTATTTAAACTAATTTGTAAATGGTTTTGTGAAATTAATATTAATTTTGATTTAAATGTTTTTTTTCACTTGGTTTTACTTCCTGTTAGGCTATACTTATAGCTTATATAGTGATTACTCTAATGGTTTGGGGAGGAGGGAGGAAGAATTTTAGAGGTAATCTACTAGCATTTACATAGAGGTATTACTGGAAACCATTTAGGGAAAATCACCCTCAGTAGAGACAACCGCGATTTGGATCCCGTTCTCCCGTCTTCAGAAGCGTTTTAATTTTGCTAACAATATGGAGCCAACATATTACCCGAAGTAGTAGGCAAGAAGAAATATATGTGTCATCTCCCGTCTGCTGGTGACAAGAAAGTCGAATTTTGAATCCCAGACAAGAATATGGAGTTGTATTTTTCCTTTTCTTCACTGCCCCGCCTTTATTCAAATATGTCTATAATTCCTTTACATTTTTATATTTTTAATTCCTGCCGCATTATTGTAAATAAACAAGTGACCCAGGTAGTTAGTTGGATGCGAAATCATAAAAAGGCTAAATAAAAGTAGTAGAGATGAGTAAGGTAGTTTTGGAGGAAGTTCACCCACATCACTATTTAGACTTTAGAGGATGAAAAATGCATCAAGTACTACCGCGGCAAGTCATCGATTTGAAACCTAAGCTCTCCCGTTGATGGTCACCAAGAAAAACCTTAGTAAAATCCACATGGGAACTGTATTTAGAAATTTCAGATTAATCCTCCCCCCTTCCCGTCTAAAAAAAGTAAATGAATTAAACATTAATATAATCGAGAATTATATCCGAGAGCGCAAGAAACGTCTCAAATTTTCACCGTCTCATCCGAGCTATCCATCTCCTGCCTCACCCCACCATTTCCACACGTACCATTTTATAGCAGAGATACAAATCACGGATCCCTGTCTTCGCCTCCCTCCCCCCCCCTCACTCTCCCTATCCCTTTCTTCCGTGACCTTATATAATTCAAAACCTTGGAAGCCCCATATTCTAGTCACGTGGACCCGAGTCCCCTTGCCCGTGAGAAAATACTATTTTACCCCCCTCCCCCATTTTTTTTTCTTCTAGCTCTCGTTCTTCCCTCCACCCTCCGTCCTAAATCTCCACCCTTTCGCCCTCATAGGCCTCTTGATGCTATTCATTTCTTTGTCTTGGCTTCCGGCGTTTTATTTTTTTATTTTGGCGATTTGCCCAATTTTATTTTTTATACCAGTTGTGCGTGTTCAGTTTTTTTTCTACCCCTGCGGCATTTAGCGATTTGGTTGCGACCAACAAGTGGTTATTTCGTGCTATTCATTTGACTATTGTAGTTTAAATTTTAATGGTCCCTTGTTGAATCTATGATAACAAGTTGTTGGTTTTATTGATATTTTGGTGGATAAAGGTTTTGTATTTGGAATGGACTTGTCAGTGCTCAGTTTAAGCGTTTATTATTTGACTAAACCATTACGTGACCAGGTAAAGCTAAGGTACTGTTTTTATCCTGTTACACGGGAGGTCACCGATTTATATTCTATTGTATTGCTCAGTTGAGTAGAATTGAGTGACAAATAACCCTTTCAAAATTGTTATCTAAATTGGATCAATGAATAATAAAATAAGAAAAACCAAATTATACTTCTGATATAAAACACAAATCAATAACTTCGATGGCTTACTATTCATGATTGTATTATGCAAACATTAGTTTTAGAATAGTTTTACTATCTATAAATTGAAATAAAACTTTAATTAAAGATTACAAATATTTTGTATTAAAAAAACGCAATCGCTTACAAAAACGTAATTTGCATGCAAATAAATATATAAAAAATCACTTGTTATTCATATTTTGCGTACATATAAGTTGTATATTTACACATCCGTTAAATTCTTCACTAGAATCTTAATATTTAAAATATATTAAATAATATAAAATTACATTACATTCAGTCAAGATAATTAATAAATATAAAAAAAGAAATATACACTTCTACGTCTATTTTTTGGGTTATATTCGAAAAGTTATTTTTCATATAAACAAAAAAGAACAAAATAGCGAAGCTATTATATTTATTAGTTACGGGTATAGCCTCGTCTAGATAACATATAATTTAAATTGAAAAATGACACCTTGACAACTGAATCGAACCCGGGGCTTTTGATTCAGTACGTCATTGATTTACCCACTGAGCTATCCAGGAGTTTTCCCGTGTCCAGGGTTATTCTTCATTCAATAAGCCAAAAATCCGGGTATCCAATTCTGTGTCAAAGTATCATTTTTCAATTCAAGGAATATGTAATTTAGACGCGTCAATAACCGTAACTAGCAAAAGAAATATCCTGGAAGCTATAAAGATAAATAGTGATATAGTTGAAGTACTTAAATTGAACAATACGTCTAACTTAAATTTATTTTAATTTTTTATTATTTGAAAAATGGATTATTCAAATGAACGTCTTAGCAATTCACTGCTTGATATTTCTAAAGTAATATATGTATATTTATATGATTATTGTATTATTAACTTTCCTAGTAACATGGGGGCACTGTAGATCCCAACGAAGCTTTATTGACCTGTATAATTAATTATGAAAAAATGAGCTTTGTTACTTTTTTTTACTTAAATTGCACTATATTTTTTAAAATATTTTTTTTCATAAACTAAGATTATTTTATATTTCTAGTTAAAAAGCGTTTTTTTAAATATTTTATATTCTTCCTCCACGCAAATGTGGGTGGACGTCCTCTAAATTTAACCCTCCTTATCCATAGCTCACCAGCGCAATTAGTACATATGTGTGTAAACTGAACAGGTGTTAAGGTGCGGTCCTATAAACATAAAAATACACAGTTAACCCGTTTTATATGGTTTGGTAAAACTTATTTGTGGTGACAAAATCAAAACCTGATAGATTAAAATAAATATAATAACAAATGTATTCCGGATACAGACAGAATCATGACAAGATGCTTACATTCCACATGAGAAAGTCACAGAGGATAAGCAGATTATTATGCAATAACCATTCAAGTATTCACAGGGAAGAAAATTATTATGTTTATAGAGATGTTTCAGGGAAGTTATTAAAGTGGTCATAATCTTGTGAACTATTCGTTGCAAAGTAGAGGAAACATTAATTCAGATTAATTTGTCTCAAGAAGTTTAGAAATAGTGTTTAAAAATAAACAACTAACATTCTTTGCACTGCATCTTAATACACGTTAAGGTTGTACGTTTAAGTACTAATTACTCTAATGGGTGAGGAATTAGAAAGGTTGAATGAGGAAGTAAACCTACATTTGCGTGGAGGAAGAGTGCAAAACCATTTAGGAAATACCACCCATAGTTCACCCGAGTGAGATTTGAACCTTGGTCAGACCTGCTGTGATTCTCGAATAAAACATAATAAAGTCAGTATTTGACACTTGAGGTATTTTGGTTTTGATGTATAGAACATAACAAATGAAATTAAAATGAGTTATTCGATGGGTTTTTTTTCATATCTTTAAATAAATGCCCTAAATTATTAAATTGGAATGGAAAGATGAATAAATATAACAGTGAGGTACTTTTCATGAAATTAGGTAGAACTCTAAGAAAAACAAACAAATGGGATGTTACTTCTTAGTCGACAAGAGTGGCTCAAAGAGGTGGAAAATGTCAACGGTGTTTACTATGGGATCGATCATAAGATGAGAAGCATAATTATTAGTGGTATAAATGTTTATCTTTTATTCGAACAAAAAATTATTCATTTTATAAATAGCTGTGGGGAAATTTCGTGTTCTATGTACTATTAAGTAAAAACACTCTTTGTAGTCAACAAATTATAGTCTATAAAACTCTTTGTTACTTTAAATTGGAATTTTAAACAAGTTTTTATATTCAAATTAACAAAATTACACGAGATTTTAAATAAAGTATCACACTTTGAATATTCAAAAATTTGTATTGAGATTTCCAGAGACACCAATTGTATTCAATTAAACAAAAATAAATCTTATAGAAGGGTGAATATAGAGTTTTCAAGCTCTCATCATAAACTGATGCTAATTAACGCTTAGTACTGTCCTCACAGATAACATTTGATCACTCAAACATTACTTAAGACAGGGCAAAAAAAACCTATTTAGATACTAAACGAAAAAATAGTTACAGATGTACAAGGTCAACATTTAAAGGTACTATTTTCTTACTAACCTCCCCGCAATACGAGCTCCACAAATTCATTATTAGACAATAATAAGTTCAGCAAATAGTTAGCGAAAAGTTAACATTATGAGCGGATTTTCATAATATAGGAAAAATTACTTTGGCCACAAGACAATTATGGAAAGCTCAAATTTGAGTGGAACCATAAGTAATAGATTAATTTAAAAGATTGGTACACGTCTTTCTTCCTGTTAGGAATATCTACATATTTAAACTAATAACTTAGGCATGAGGAATATAATAATTCAGAGGAAATCTATCCTCATTTGTGTGTATGGAGAGCTTAAAACTTGTCATAGGCAGTAAAGTCTATTGTAACTGCTGTTTAAACCATAAAAACACCAAAGCAGTTTACGTATATCTTAAAATATTTTCATTAAAAACTTGCTTCAACATTTTTAGTTAACATTAACGTCTCAAATACAATGAATACATTAAAAAGGCAGATATAAAAAAACTATGAATAAAATAAAAGAGGAGGATATTTTTTTTTGTATATCAAATGTGAATAAGTAGAGTGAAGTGTATTTGAAACGATGCATGCAACAGGCTGGCTGTATAGCCCCATATTGCGAGTAAAAAGCTGGCTCTGCATCAAGCAGTAACCTCTCCCACCAGTTGCTACACTTGGCAACTTCCCATCTAAGCAACTGGTGGATTTTACCCAGGGCTTGCTTTTACCACGATTTTATACAGACAAGACTAACTAAAAAAAAGAGGTTTGGAATGGGCAAAGTATGTCGCATAAGAAGAGCTTGAAAATGTGAATAAAATACACATCATATCATTAATTATTGTTTGTGTACATTCTTTAAGTATTCTTTCGAATAAACTATGTGTATTTAAAAAAAAAAAGGCAACCACCCTTAGTTTTATTATTAACTAATGGCTTAGAAAATAGCAAAGGGAACTAAGTAAATATGATCGGTTTATAAGTATAGTGTGGGGCCGAACCATCAGTTATTTCCCTCTTATTTCTTAAAAATATCAGAAAAGACACAATTTCACTAGTTATAAAAAAAGTTCACGCATTTATTTATTTTATATTTGAATTATTTTTTTGATTTGACTTGGCAAACCTTTACCAAAACTGGCTAAATGTACTTTTTACCTTCTCTCGACCCCTCGAAAAGAGGTTTTGTTATCGTCAAAAAAATGTAACTAGAATTCTGGATTAATGTTAATGTTTACCCTATTGAAACCAAAAAAGTGGGTTTTTGGGGGGGATCTAAAACCAGTTTACCAATTGGGATAAAACTTGGTATCTAGGGTTTTCGTAAGGTCGCCTCATAAGGCTTTTGGAATTATATACCTAACCATAAAACTCAAAACTTGCTCTAAATATTTGTATCAAATTTTGCATCTAGAAACCGTCTTACATTTTAAACATAGTGGAAATTTAAATTTTTCCATGAAAATGACTTTGACATACATAAGCATAAATTCTTAATTTTATTTTATCTCCTCTATTTGAGATATGAAATAACCTATGATTGTAAAGTTTCAGTATTCTTAACGTTAAAAATATTTTAATTTGGAATATATTTTAATGAAACCAACAATTTCTAAGCTATAAGCAAAGATAATTTTATCGTGGAGTACTTAGAAATATGAATTTGACTCTTATGCTCTTTGATCGACAAAGAATTTTTTTAGTGTTTTTGTAACGGTGTATATTATTACATTTATGATATTTGTTAGGTTTTTTTTGCAACTGTGTGTATTATTTATATTCATAAATTCTACGAGTTTTTAATAAATGTATCTATTTTAAGAAAAAAAGAGATACGTTTTTAATAAATGTATCAATTTTAAGAGAAAAGAGATAGAATAATAATAATAATATTTAGCACCGCGTCTTACTACCCGTTCGGGTTATACGCTTTAAGTACTAATTACGCTAATGGATTAGGAATTTGGAAGGTTGAATTAGAGGAGGTGAACCCGCATTTGCGTAGAGGGAGAGTGGAAAACAATTTAGTAAAAACTTCCCCCAGTTCACCCGACCGAGATTTGAACCTCGATCTCCCCGTCCTCAGCAGTCAAGCTTCAACACGACAAGCGCGTTAGCCAACTACGCCACCGAGGTTGGTAAAAAAAAATATAGAAATTCTGTGTGGTGCACAGTACCGTTTATTTTACACTCGCGTCCATTTATATTATTTAACTAAGATTATCATTAGAAATTTTAGAAATATGAATCATTGAATAATAAATATATGTTACTATAGCTATATTAAGTTAAAGCTAGAATAACACGTATTGGAATATTATATAACATATTTAAAATTAAAAACGTGGCGTCTTAATAGGAATTGGATTGAGTAAATTATGTGATATCACACTTAAGATTGTAAGTCAAATTTCTTACCAAGCCACAAATCTTTTCCAAATATATACCAGTATTTACATAATTTTTAAAGTAGTTAGCGATTTAAATCTCCCTTTGAACGCCTAGTATATTTTCCCACGAATTTACTAGCAAGCACAATACATATCAATCAAATCAACTGATTACATATTCAACCAAGTTCTCAAGTTTCAGTCCTATTTTAATAAGAAAGGGAGCAAAAAATTGATTAGAATTACTTAAACGTGTTCATGCGTCAAGTCATGGAACTCGTAGCTATCACTTTTACTTTAATGGTTTAATTATATGTAGTCATAAGGATTATTAATAGTGGCAAACTATGAAGTCTATATTATTTCAACGATTTCTATAAAACAGTGTAAATTAGTGATTAAGGGAGATAAATTTTATGACAATTTTTTAAATGACTTTGTGTTATCATAAACATTGATAGAGATCCTTACGTAAGATTGATTCTAACCTCATCCTTCCCCGTAAAAAATACTGCACCCACACTCCCCCCCTTCTCCCCCAACAACACCTTACATAATTTAAGTAAGTCCCCTAACTCGAATGCTCAAACTCCTATAGTTAGGTTTAACTCCTTGGTAAAGTTTCCTAATTTTTGTGTTTGGTCCATTTTCGTTTGCACTATGCCTGGTATTCAATAACTGGTAATATGGTCTAAGGTGTCACTTTAATAAAAGACTGAATAGCCAGTGACGGCAAGTTCAATTTTCTAACCTATACTGGGTTTTTCTAAAGGTTATTTTCCACAATATGTGATATTTCCCTTCCTTTATATGTGCAAATGCGAGTGGAGTTTATCTCGACTATCTTCCTAATACATAATCATTAAAATAATTCACTGGTGGTCCATAATGTTAAATATTTCGTTAAAATAAAGTTTGATTAGTAAAAATATCAACTAATAAATTGCACGCATTGGTGGTCGATTGATCTATGCGTCACTCTTGCAAAAAACTGTACTGTCGATAACAGGGAGATTGAGGTCTAATCCCGGTCAGATGTCCTGGTTTTTTCCCCCTAAGTTGTTTTAAACTCTTCCTCCACGAAAATGGGGCACACTTCCTCAAAATTCAAACTTTTCTCATCCCTAATACCATAGCGTAATTAGGTTAGATGCGTGTAGCCCAAGCTTGTAGCGAAACGCGGTGGCATAGATATATTGGCGTGTTTTCACGCGTGACAACGTCACATGACCCTAGCAGTCACGGTGTCCCTGCTATATTGTAATGGTACATACATTAGAGGAGCAACTAGTGGTCGCTTAGAGCCCTAGCGCGCCCCGCAGCTGTGTTCTCGATGTGCGAGAGGCTTCTTATGCTAGGAAACAGCCCCATTAATCAGGGATACGATGTTAGCGGTCTTCGCGCTGCAAAAAACAACAGAACATTGGTCAGACTGAGGGGATACCGCCGTTTTAGAGGGGAACAGAAAGTCGAATAGCAGAATTGTCCTATTTTAATAAGAAGGGCCTTATCTGACAAAAGTTATCTGATCTACTATAACGTATTCATACATCAAGTCGTTTGATCTTAATCGGTCGCTTTTGGTTTTTTATTATCAATACCTATAAAATAATAGTAATAAAATAATAAAATGTTATCAAATTTGGTAGTGAGAAATATGTTTCTATAAGTAGGCTATCTTCCTATGAAAAGTGAACTATAGTGATATTAACTGTTAATATTAATTTACAATCGAGTCTTTGATAAGATATTTTATAATCTTATATTTAAAAGGATTAAGATTTAGTTTTTTTTTATATATTTTGTGATTACAAGTGTTTGGATTGGAATAATTTTTAATTTTAGTAAAATATGTAGCCTATATTTTAGTTTACACGCGTAAGAATATGAGTTATAAATATATTATATAATATCTAGTACCAATTTAACTTTATATTTAATAGTTTCCACACGCCAAATAATGTATGTATTGAAACAAATCAATGTAATCATGTTTTGTCTAGTTATTATATTAGTAACGAGTTTAATCTACCACAGAATTATTGACTTTATACAAGATGAGATTTTTATATTATTTTTGTGATATGCTAGTAGTTAATTGAACACTGACTTTTGTGATTAATATTTGGAAAGGCACTCAATTTAATTTAGAGCATTGTAGCTAAAAACAAGATTATTATGAGTCGGATACATAAAACATTCCTCTTTGCAAAACATACAAAGTAATACTTATTTTTACTTAATTTGATTAAATTTACTATCACTCCAAATTTATTTTACAGCTGGTCAATCGGTAATAGATTTTGATAATTATGGCAACCTATTATTTAGAGTTCCATATCAATGATATATATACCTAAACGTCTATTTTATTTAGACAAAGTTTTATTTAGTGAAATAATAATTAGTCTTACAAGCACTAAAAAAAACTTCAGTACACTACAGAAGCTGTTGTGAGATTGTGCTGCTCTGCGGCAGGTCATATTAAAATCTCCGTCTGTGTGAGAGGTTTTTTAAAAAATTTACTTCTTTTCAAACTTTTAAATCTCATTAACTTTTTATAAATCTATTTCACAAACAATAATTCCCTCCTCTCACCCTGCCGTTCAACGATCATCTATTTCCCCCCCCNCCCCTTTTATGTACATTTTACCATGCAAATCTCGTTTCATGTTTTGATTTCTTTCTGCCTGCTTCACCGTCATTATCAACTATTCGAGTTATTCTGTCTATATCTATCTCTCTCTCTCTCTTTGGCACCTTTCTTCTCATTCCTCGGTATCCTTATATTCATTTCCTCGATCCAGTCCCACCAAAGTAATTCCGCGTCACATTTTGTCTCTGTCCATGTTCCATCATCGTTACCGACTGTTCTAATCTCCTTCACCTTTTCCCTCTATTAATCTTTCTTCTTGTGTCATTTGACACCCCCCCCTTCCCCGTTCCCTTTTCTCATTTACTCCTTCTGTTCGTAGCCAAGAGTTGTGATCCATCTCCTCGGTCAACAAATGGTAATGATCCGATGCATTTGTGTAGCGTAAACGATTTACTCACAAATATATTAAAGGCCTAGTCTTAAATTATAGTCCATGTGGAAAAATCACTCTCCTATAAAAAAGATGCTTAGTTTCTTTAATCGCATAAGGACCTTTAGCTAACCCTCTACTGTGTGAGTACAATGTTATTGCTAGATAAACTTATTGCATGCTAGTTAATAAATTTAGGGTGTTCGAAAATAAGGTGGTTAGGAAGATATTTGGTTAAAAAAGGTATAATGGGGAGTGGTAGAGGTCATATAAATGATGTGTTAGATGCCTTATAGAAATAACCAGATATTGTTATAATAATAAATCTCGTATGTTACGGTCTGCAGGGCATGTAGCTTGAATCGAAGACTCTAGAACCGTGTTTAGTGTTTTACTGGCAAACCCAATGGGAAGATACCATTGGGAAGACCTAAATGCACATGTAAGGGTGACATTATAATGTGCCTGGGAGAGATAGGGTGTAATAAGGTGGCCTTGAATAAACTCGCTCGAGATAGGGAAAGGTGGAGCATTTTTTTAAGTTCGACAATGAACTTTTGAATTCCTAATGTCATAGAATAAGTAAGTATGGCCTAACAAATAAATATGTATCAGTTCCATATATTGTGCTCATTAACGGACATAAATAAGTTTGTATACGTGTTCCAAATTTGCAACTTTTCTACTTTTTAATCATATAAATTGCTGTCACGCTAATTTGATGGAAGTTTGAATGACCAACAGCTTCTAACAAATGATGTATTTATAAATAATTGGAATATATTATTTACTCACCTAAGTGAAAAATTAAACCAAGAAGCCTGTAAATAAAATATTCAGGCAATCGAGCATACATAATGTTGATGGTTTAGGAAACAGCTTTCTGAAGGGGAAAATATTGCAGTAGCGAAGTCTTTCACAAACGTAAGACTTTTTTTTAAATCGCTATTAGTAGTAATAGTACCATAACAGGCTTTTTTTTTTTAAATATAATTAGAGTTATTATCTAGCCGGATATTTTCAGGAAGAACTTTATTTGAGAGTTTAAAACGTCACTAAATCTATTTTCATGAAATTAATATGCCAGCCATGTGTTTTTAAGCAAGCACTTTGAAAATATAAAGGTCAGTTTTAAAGATATAATATAGATACGTTCACATTTTTAAATGTTTACTAATCTAAATTGTCTTTAGTTTATAATGTACTTAACAATCTGGAAATCAGCCGAGAGTTGCTAATTATTTTTATCGGGTTTGTTCCTTATACTGTAGCTCAAGTTCACTCCATTCGGAATAGGAACCAGTTACTTTCAGTGCATCACCGCTTTCCTGTCTAGTGAAATATTTTTGAGAGTATGATATTACACTGCCAGCTTACAACTTTTAAAATATTAAATAATTATTTATGTTAAATTATTACTCATCGTTGGGCTTAAAAGATTTAGTCTTGGTATGGTTAATAATGGTTTCACCACATGGCCCCATTAGTTATATATATAATTGTGTGTGTGTGTGTGTGTATGTGTGTGTGTGTGTGTGTGTATTGATGAATAGGTTTATTTTCATAAATTTAAGATAAATAATGCAATCAAATGTCGAATATATACTGACAGCAGCATATTAATAAATCCAAGCAACACTTCACAGGTGAAGCTTCATGAATAATTAAATAAAATATTTAATCAGTTAACGTCAATTTTAACCAAATTTTCAAGAAAAATAAACGTCGTAAATCTATTCCTACACCATAAATTACAGTCATTAGTAAAATGCGGAACTCCTTCTTTTAACCACCTCTCTGCCTTCATTAGAAATGTCTACGTAAAGAATGAAATCGATAAATTTGATTGGTAATCTACTTAAAAGTAAAGTTGTTGGGCGGAGCTATAGCTTCCTCATTGATGGGAGGAAGATTTTTTTTTTACAGTCTACAGAATTTTATTTACGTTTGGTTAATAGGATGTACGAAGTTGAAAGCAAGTCATTTACATGTTAGAAGTACAAGCCTGTAAAAAGAATCTTCATCCCTCTTCGTTTGTAACTTGAGCTAGGTTCTCTCCTCTTAAAGTACCGGTAACCTCTTACCATTCCTGCTTACTTGCTATACATCTCAGACCATTCCCTTAATTAAACAGATGTTGACCGTTTTCTGAGAGTCTAATTATTGGAAATCGGAGAAGGAAAGAGGAGATTATTACGTCTCCATCAGTCAAATTGTTAGCGCAACCTGGACTGAGGGCAGATTCGGGGCTTAGGAAGGAAGGGCTTGTAGAATTTGTGGTCTTCTAAAGGGTTAATTTGATTTCTGTTCCAAGCATTAAACTGTTTATGTCCACGCTGTCGATGTTCTTAAATTGAAATTGGGTTGCTGGTTAGATAAGATTCTAGGTCGTTTGTGTACTTCTAATCCTAATATAATGGGCGTGGAAACCATATTTAGGTTTTAGGCTCAACCGAACAAGTTTTTTTTCATATAACCCACACTATCTCGTGTATTCTTCGTTCACCCTGAAAAGTAACAAGCCAACTTCTTTTAGTTGTTTTTTAGCACCGCACCTTAATACCCGTTCGAGTTATACGCTTATGTACTAATTGTTTTAGAGATTAGGGAGGTTATAGCAATAGGAAATGTACCTGTATTTGCGTGTAGGGAGGGTGGAAAACCATTTTAAAAAACCTTCCTCATTATTCCAACCGAGATTTTAAACTCGATTTCCCCGTCAACGGCAGTCTAGTCTACTCCAAGAGTAGAGCGGGAGACCACGCGGCTACCGGAGCGGGTTTTCTTTAGTAATAATATGGTGTAGACCAGCGTGATCCAACCGGTGGCTCGCAATCACTGGATGTAGCCTTCACATTGTCCTGGAGGAAAATTAAAGACAAACCATCGGTGGCGGATGGGAAATACCTAATGATTCTAATAAAAATAGTTATTTAAAGTTAATAACATCATTTTACTAAGCCTTCATTTTATTACTAAAATTGTGTATACATATTTATTTATAATGCTGACTTGTTTTGTGAAAGTGTGTGCAAGCGCATATTTCAAAATATATTTCTGGGAATATGTTTTTGGCAGTAAAATAGGAACAATTTTACCAAACAAAGATACTTATTATGTACAAGTATTAAAAATAATAGGTCTTTATTAATTAGTGTTGTTTGTAAGCCTATATTAATTTGATGGGATTACTAAATATATATTCAACCTGCAGTTCGAACTGTTGATTATATTTTGCCCTTGGGATGTAAAAGTTGGACAGTCATGTCTTAGGCTATAAAATAGGACCATTTTGTAATAAGTCAAGGTAAGAAGGAAACATTTCATTATAAATCGATTAAACATTTTGTAAGTTAGGTTTAAATGAATTATTTTGTTTCAGATTTTTATTTTAATGTTCTTCAAACAGTATTTTCACCAAACTACAAATTTAAATTAAGTAAAAAATGTTGTTTATCTATTTTATACTTAGCTGGATACCAAAAATATGTTTCAACGTTAAATGGTTTTGTTCACTTATTTTGTAAAAACCGAACCCACTTTTTATAAAACATTTTGAATAACTAATTTGAGATTTAACAAGAAAAAGAACTTTTTGTGAAAGTGATTTTAAAAGTTTCATAAGAAGTTGGTATTTTTTTCATTGCTTCAGAAAAATACAATAACTCACGTACATAAAGAATTTCTCAACCTTTTCTTCTTTTTTAAATGATGGTAGGTTTTTTATATCCAGGCTGGCTACAACGCAACTTGACACATTTTACATTTATATCTCTTAATATAACGTTTTTTTCATGTATGACATAAGGATTCCAGAACAGAAAGAAAGCATACTCAAGCTTACAACCATAAATAAATAACGTTTTTTTCTATCTTGCTCTATTTTTGTCTGTTTTCACCTTAATTTCACATCACTTCGCGATGTCATCTTCATTTGTCTACCGGGTCGACGGTTCGGCTTGTTCCAACCATTCGCCAAAGTCACGTGTCACTTTTTCTTTTCTGTCAGTCGTCTTTTCTTTCAGGATAAGGGAAGAAGAAAAAAAATGAGAGGGTTGTCTTACATTCCCTTCACACATCCCCTCCTGTTCTGCGTTCCTGTTCATGAGTCAGGTAACAAATTGTACGCTATCCGTCAGGAGATGTCGCGTTCATTCACTCGTCTCTCTGCCTGCCTCTTTTCTTGATAATCAAAAGTCGTATGTATGGCTGGTTCATTTTGCTTTTGCTTTATTCAATTATTTTAAATAATGTAGCGTATATTAAGATTTACTATAACTAGTAGTTCTGTAAATATTTACTAAATTATAACTAAAGACTTAGATAGTAATTAATACAAATATTAACAAGAAAGAAAAAGCAAAAAAGTAAAATCAATGGAAAGTGATTAACTAATGAGTTAAAATTATTTAATTTAATAATAATCTTAGGTTGAATGAAAACATAAAAATAATATGAGTCAAAGGGGGCTAGAAAAATGGATTAAAAAAATATATGGTTGACAGTATTTATAAATAAACCTGCAAGTCAAGAATATAAACAAAACACTAAGTGTAATATGGTCATAACAAATAAAATAAAATGGCTTAATTAAAAATAATAAGCTAAGCTATAGAATAAATTGTTATATTATACAAAATTATATGACCAAGTATCTAAGTCTTTATTTTGAAGAATTGACGTCCCTTACTCCTTTTTGACAGTTTTCCTGTGTAGATGGTGGTTACAGGAACTCTAATTATCCCGACATGTTTCGGTGCTAAATTAGCGCACCATAATCATGGAGCTGAAATTAAAATTAAAGGACTTGCTATAAAGTAATGAAAAAATAGAACGTTAATACAGAGAAAAGGAAAAAAGGAAAAAACCAAAAGCTATAATGTAAAGTAGGATAATTTGAAACAAACAGACTTACTCCATTGGGTGTTGAGGACACGATGTGTTGATGTTGAACGAACAAGGATGTAAACTGACAGGTGCGGAGCGAGGCAGAGTTAAATAGAGTAGAAGCATTGTTGCCAGCCTAATTGGAGATGCATTTGAATAAATGAGTGCATAAGTGTTGGTTGAAGAAGAGAAGTCCGTACATGTAAAACAGAAAATGGATAGACAGTGGATGGGATTAGGGAGGAGAAAATGGTTCAAATCTTCTCGGCACCGGCTCGGACGGGCCATTTAGCTACGACGGAGGGTAGAGCAGGAAAAAAATGGATTAAAGAATTTAGGTGTGCTTAGGTAAACGTTTAATAGTGTTAATTAAAATTTGATTGGACGATTGAAGTTGTTCATTAAGAATGAGTTTTTTCTGAAGAATGGCTTCATGAATAAAAAAATTCTCTGCCGTGTTTAACTTAGTTCCTTTGTGAGCAAAATATAGGGGTTTAAGACATTGTTCGATAGGTCTTGGTTGGTGGTTTGAATATTTGAGGTGTTCGGCGAATTTTGATTTGGTTCTATTATATTTGAAATCTGAAATATGTTCTTTGTAACGTGTTC
Organism: Timema californicum; assembly: GCA_902141385.1. Classification (NCBI taxonomy): domain Eukaryota; kingdom Metazoa; phylum Arthropoda; class Insecta; order Phasmatodea; family Timematidae; genus Timema; species Timema californicum. The sequence goes on from CABFOW010000027.1 coordinate 447,829, forward strand.
TAAAGTTTCTACCAGTTTGACCAATGTAAATGCTGTTGCATTCACAAGCGAGTTGATAAATACCATTCTTCTTATAAATATCACATGTGTTTAGGTTGCTGTTGGTCAGGTACTTCTTAATATTATTATTGGTTATGAAAGCGATATTGGGATTGTGTTTTTTAATGATGTTGGTTATGCGATATGTTTCAGGGCCAATGTAGTTGAATTTGAGCCATTTTTTCTGTTCAGTTGTGTTTTTATTATCATTGTTGAGGGTAGTGGAGAAATTATCCGAAAGAAGTTTCTTTTTTTGGTTTTGTAGAATTTTGTAGATGATAGAGTGGGAATATCCATTGTTTGTTGCGATTTGTTTGATGATGTTAAGTTCAGCTTTATAGTTAGTTTTGTTGAGAGGGATGTGAAGTAAACGATAGATTAAACTATTGAAAGCGGCAAGTTTATGGGAGATGGGATGGTTTGAATTGTGAGGTATTATTGCGTCAGTGTGAGTAGGTTTTCTAAAAATTTTGTACACAAGTTTGTTGTTACAACTTTTTGTGATGTTGAGGTCTAAATAGTTGATGCTGCTATTGTTCTCATTTTCAATGGTGAAGGATAGTTTCGGGTGGATGTTGTTGATTAAGTTGGTAATGGAAGGGATGTCGTATTCATTATCGAAGACGATAAGAATGTCGTCTACATATCTGCAGAAGAATTGTATGTTGAGTAAATTATTTAAGCTGTTGAATATGATAGGGTCATATTTCTGTAAAAATATTTCGGACATTATGCACGAAATGGGGGACCCCATTGCTAATCCATCTTTTTGCAAGTAGTATTTGTTGTCAAATTGGAAATAGTTTTGTTCGGTTACAAACCGTTAAGTCTATACGCTTGTGTACTAATTACACTTACTTAACACTTAACACTTAATTACATGGGTTGAGGGTTAGGAAGACTTAATTTAGAGGAAGTGCACTCGCTTTTGCGTGGAGGGAGAGTGAAAGATAATTTAGGAAAAAATACCACCCTTAATGCACCCAACAGGAATTGAACCCCGATCTCCCCATTTTTAGCAGCTTAGTACAACATGAGGTTAGCGCATTGGACCAGACGGCCACCGAAGTGGGTAAATACACGTTTAAAACATATATTTTCAATGATAATTTTGGACACATTAATAAAATTAACGAGTAAACCCAAGTATTAGGCTTGAAAAAAATTCTAAATAACGTTATTGTACACTAAAAAATAAGATTACATCAAATTATTGGCGCATAAAAAGGAACATTAAATTATATATGTTGATTTTTCCACTTTTAAACTTTTTATACAAATAAAAAAAATTGTAACCTATACATATTTCATTCTATACAACTCACAATTGTGCATGTCTAGTTATACTAAATATCAAACTCATATATTAATTACTTTACATTAACCATGGTTCATATAAAGCATAAAATAGCAAGTTTGACCTCTTATAATTCGTGAACTGTATTGATTTGAAATAATTAATTCAATATTATAATAATATAGTTGTTAAATCTTGGCTAACTTAGCTTTATACTCATAGTCCTACATATATATCCTTAATCACCTTGTATTGTGTTGACTGTTGGAAAAGTCCAATAAAATTCTGTGGAATAAAACTTTTGTTCCAATTATTACTAACCCAATGATTGTGATAAGCCCTTGACGTCTATGTATTGAGCAAGGCACCCCCCCCCTCCCCCCCACATACACACACAAGATTAAGGCCACCTTAAAATTTCCTTTAAAGATTTTTTTTCAGTCCCCTTTGTCTCAAGACACAATTTTATGATGGAAAATCTCCGGTTGTTCCAGTTCACTGTAGTCTACTTCCTTCTAGTAGCGAAGCGTGCGGCGTCGAAACCAATATCCTGCGTTCTTCCTGCGACCTCTTTCTTCACCTCCCCGCAACCCATAATTCTCCTTTTTGACGATAACGCCTTGCCCTTCAACTGACCTTCAAATTTTACTGACCCACCAATGCTTAACTTTTACTAGTGCTATCTTTTTTTTTCGTTTTTAATTTCAGTTTGAGGTTTTTTTTATTATTATCTTCTAACTGCTGTAATAAATAACATGATTTTTTTTATTGATTTAATTATATTTTAAAATGGAAAAGTTTGGGGGTAAAATAAAATGGAGAATAGAAGGCATATTCATTTTAAAGCAAATTCCTGTAGTAAAATATTTTAATGTATATTTCCTGAAGGGTCAAAAACTAGTATAATATTTAACATACCAACATTTTCAGAATGATTAGAAAATAAAAGCATACCTACCACTGGATAATTTAACGTGTAGCTATTATTATTATTATTAGCACCGCGTCTTACTACCCGTTCGGGTTATACGCACTTACGCTAATGTGTAATGGTAGGGTGATTGTGAGATGAAATGTAGGACCTACAGTTTAACGTGGAATCCGAACCACGGTGGAGACCTGGCATTCCTCACATTCACAATATGTCCTGTCAGAGGTGAAGGAAGGGATTAGTAATCAGATAAATCTTTGCCAGGACCAGGGATCGAACCCCGGCCGCCAGCATAGAATTCTGACACCTTACCCTTAGACCACCAGGTCACCGTGTAGCTATTGATAGAATGTGCACGTATACAAATAATTTTGTAGTTCTAAATCTATTTTATGCAACCATTTTACCCTTTTTACACCTTTTTTTATAAACGTTTAAACTTTTTATCCTAAAACATTTATCTGGCCCCAAGCCGGGTGATAAATGTAAAAAGGGGTTAAAAGGGCAGAAAGGACAAAAATGGTCAGACATAAAACTAATCAAAAAGGCAATAATACTAAGAGGGCAAAAATGCCAAAAAACTACCAAAATGTCACAAAAGAGCAAAAAGGAAACAAATAAGCAAAAAAGAGCAATACATGGGCAAAAAAAAGTGTAGATTGTAAAAAGGGAATAAAGTAAATCATAAAAAATAAAAAGGTAAAAGATTAGGAGCGGTAAAAGAAATAAAAATATTAAAAAGCCTCAGAAGGTCCTTGAGGGATAAAGGCGTAAATGGGGTGGAAAGGGTAAACAGGGTAAAATGTTAAATATGGAAATAATGTAAAAAAATGTACAATAAGGGTTTTACTTTGGAATAAATAGAGTGAAAAGCTTAAAAAGTTGCAAAAATCATGTAAAAAAGGCAAAATGGGTAAGCGGGTTAGTTTCGGTAAAAAATACACTAAAACACTTTTGATTAGATTTAATTAAAACCCTCTAACAATAATTATTAATGCTTTGACACTTCTTTCTTTCTTTTTTCATATCACCAACAGGCAAGCGTTAAACATATTGTGTCTAGAAAAGTTTTAGCGTAATCTTCAAAAGAAATGTCAGTATTTAAAACATATTCAAACTAAATCTATATTAAAAACTTTTTATTGATATTATTTGATGTTAGTGAGCCTAATTTCACGTTTTGTATCACAATCCATGCCATAAATGATTAAAATTTACACATAATTTAAGATTTGGTTACTACCCTCTGTGGTTAATTTTATATAATAAAAATAACAAATCTACTTTATCGCTTCCCCATGCGAAAAACGGGTACATTAGCTGATACAAAATATCAAGTACAATCCTAACGAGTTGTAAGACGGGCTGCTAAAAAAATCTTATTATAATGATTCATACATTTTTAAATATATAATTTGTAATATTTTATAATTTTTAGGGTCAATTTTGGCACTTCTGGATTAATTAAAGTGACTTTTGGTAAATATAACTTACGCGGCTTTTTTTTTTACTGTGCTCTAAAATCTGAGCGGTATTTCTTAAGTAGAAATTTCTGAGGTAAAGGTTTGAATCATATACGGCATTTTTATGTTATAAAACTAATTGTACGAGGAGAACTGTTATCAGAAGGTGTCAGACGCGTGAAGCCTAGTTGTGTTAAGGACCTCTTAAAAAAAAAAGTCTACCATACCGCATCACATCACTACAACACCGCCCGTCACACCCCACTACCTATCTCACCGTTACAACACATCACACTATACCACACCCACTGGGCCAACGAGGTCGGTATTGATCTATGGAGGAGACCGAGACAGCTGCTTAGAGCATGAGTCGCTTAAATCCATGATTTATTTCAAACTGGTATTTCTTTCTTTGCAAGATCTATATAATATGTACAAGAGTTTTCGCTCGCATTTAAGTCGGGTAGATTAACTTTTATTTTTCAAGTGAATAATATAAAATAAACCACAAAAGCCACCATGCTTAAATTTTATACCAATATCAAGCCCAATTAGGAAATTACAACTACAATGAAATGCTTTGTATTTTACCGAATTATTAATACCAGTAGGGTTGGCGTAGTGGTTCAAATTCTTGACTTAAATGAAATTTTGTTATTATACTAGCTTCCAATCTTGTAAGAGACACTAAGGATTGATTTTCACGTTGAAATTTAACTAGGGTTCGTTCTTATTTCTTCCAAATGAAACCTGGCTCATTTCTTCTCGCCTTAACTTTTAATACCTCTTCCCGTAGACTGGCCCTTGTACTACCATCTGCTGTGATGGGTAGTTCAAAAGCGTGAGGTCTTTCTTCATACTTGACCGCCACTGAAGGATAATTAGAGGTTTTAATACTGGATGGATGAGCTGATAATTGCGTGAAAATGCTTACTTACCTGTAATTTTATCATCTCACTACAAGGTAATTTGGGTGCATATCATCTAAGAACTCTATTAATGAAAATGTGGTATAATCGTCATGGTCGTTGGGTCTGGCCTGCCATTGACGGTGGAGTTTGTGTGAGGGCGGTTTTCTTAAATGGTTTTTCATCTTTCCTCACAAATGTAGGTACATTTTGTCCTTACATATTAACTCCCTCATCCTTGCCTCAATGATAGGCCGCATGATCTAAGGCATTACTTTCACGATGGGCTGGACTGTCAATTACGTCGAGATCGAAGTTTGAATCCTAGTCGGGTGAATTGAAAGGGTTAGACCTAAATTTTTACCACTTTACCTCCAAACATATGCGGGTAAACTTCCTCTAAAAAATACCCAATATTTGCTCATCCCTAACACATTATAGTGATTGGTAAATTTGCTTACAACCCGATTGGGTAGTAAGACGTGGTGCTAATTTTGTTTTGAAATTAGTATATGGGAAGTAAGTTCCGGTGGATAAAAAATTTGATATAACACGCCTTCCTCATCCCTGTCGCTTTGTACGTACTAAATATTGTGAAAGGTGGATATTATGAACAAGCAGTAAAACTCGAAATACAGGGTGTAAGAGTAATAGTAATGAAAACATGAATATTGACTCTTGTATAAGCCATGCATATAAACCTTACACTATTTTATACGTGTGAGGGCTATGCGCGTACGTGTTGAGGGCGGGGATTTTGTTGGGAAGAAGGGTTAGGGGGAGGGTAGGCATGGCAGGAGAGGAAGGGGGCAGGGTCTCTCCAACTTGTTAGAAGCATGACAGCTGTCAAAACCAGAAGCTAGCAGCATTGCAAATATAGAGGGTGGGTGAAAGAGGGCGTCTCCCGTACCACGCCACCCCACATCGGGCCGTGTTTCAATAGCTTGGACCGAGGGGTGTACAAAAGGAGGGACGGACGATAACTTAGTCTAAAAGAGATTCGGAATGTTTCGATTAGAGGAAAAAGGGACATGAAAATGTTTTTATGTTTATATGAATGATAATGGATGGATACAAATTAAGTTTAAAATATTTTACGTGTATTAGGAGGGCAACACATTATTGTGGTCGTATTGTATTAGGCTCTAGGTTTTCTCCAAAATTAAATGAGGGATTTTTTTAAAGTTAATCGATTATTAATATTTTTAATGTTGGTGTAAATAAAAACGTAATATTTTATTTTAGAAAACATGATACATAAGTTTTATTTAAGTTAATTCATCAGAGTTTGTCTGACGATAGGCTAAGGGGGAGGGGGAATGTCACAATTACCTCAGAAGGGATTAGAAATACCAGTGTCCTAAGGAAAATCCAATAACCCTAGCGTTGAGCTACTGTTACGGTAAAAAAAAGCATTTTTATTTTATTTTTATTGAAGTATTTAAAAAAAAGTTTAGTTTAATGCCAATTTAACTATTCATAGCTTAGCGCTTTTTATTTTGTAAACAAGCTGAAACATACGTTAAAGTATTACAAAAAATGTATATAATTGTGTGGTTAGTGAAAAAAATAATATCTAGAATATGAAAAAATAACCTTTTTGTCGGAAATGGTAAACGTTTTTGATGTTTTTTAAAGTAAGCTTTATTGACAAATTATAATCATAGATTCATTCACTCAGGAAGGTGTTTTTTTTTAAACTCATTTTAGATTAGTTTTTGTAATGTTAGTTGATAAAAACCTTCTTCAGTATTTTTTCCCCCCGCGACGATGACAATTAATTTGGTAATAGTTTTTAAAGTTGACATATCCTCTCTCCAATGCCTGATATGAACTATATAGTAGCTTGCCTCAGCAATGGGAGTAACATTTTTTTTTCCAGGGATGCTGGCGAGTATTGATGAAACGATTCGTGAGGGGGGACAGGGAGTAGATAGAGAGGTTTGGTGGGGAGGGGGAGCAATTGTCGACTGGTGTGTTTGCTGTCAAGTGCAGCGGCAAAAAAAAAAGCTCAGGGGTTTGTGGGAAGAGACACCCACCGCTTTTTACTGGGCCTAGCTAGACATGACAAGTGACGGGTACTTAGTTCGACACTCAGCTATATCCTAGAGATATTGACACATTTATTTTGGAAGTATTTCATATACACTTCCTATAAACAGAGGTTTATCTACCCACGATTTGCATACTAACTTGACAAATTGCATTAAAGTTAACGCCACACATATAAACTTTTGAATACAGGTAACATTTTGAAAAAAGGACGGGGCTTCAAAATATGAAATATTAAAGGCACTGGTCCGAAAGCAATCCAAATTTTTATTCAAGCTATCTCCCCATTTTTCCACAAATATGTATGTGAGAAAAATAAGTATAATTACTAAATTCATCAAAAATTATATATGTATATGAATTGTAAACTTTCAGTAAAAATAAAACCTATTTATTTTCTCACGGTACATTCTATGTTTTTATAATATCTGATGGGGCATAAAATATCTTTATTTTACATGCGTTGTTGCTTAGTATGTAGTATATTTATCATGTAATGGAATTTAGATTTGTAATTAATATTATATAATAGGAATAACTTTTTCAGTTAAATTAATATAAATTTCTGCATACTTTTTAAACACTATATATAATATATAATAAATATATATCACAGGAAATATACCCTACTCCAATCCAATGGTGTGCCATCCTCATGTGGAAAGTATTGACACTGTAAAGAAATAGTCTTAAGCTTAGTCGTTGGACTCTTCCAAATAGCCAAGAAAGATTGAACGATTCCATCGGTCATAAAATGGGAAAACCATAATTCCTCTATTTAAGAAATTCTATAAAAAATGTAAACCTGCCAACCTTGCGTTATTAGTTATTATTAATCATCGATTGATTTATATACCATTCATTTCATATATGATTTGCTTCAATGATATAGAAACATAGTTTACTGGAGACATGATATGTATAAATAAATGTAGGCTTATATATTATTTTTATCGTTAAATAAACTCTTTATTCCTAATAAACTTGCTCATGTCTCATTCTTGGCACTGGAAATGTATTTATATTAACTTCAAATATGTCTTATGAGAGTTAAAAGATTTTTTGTCTGGTAATAATATATTTATATACATTTGTTCCTATAATACCTAAATGTATGCAGTCATTCCATATATATATATATATATATATATATA
>CABFOW010000027.1:460023-625431 GCA_902141385.1 Timema californicum
AAAAAAAAAAAAAAATGACACATTTTGCAATTACGTTCTTCTATTCAAAGGTTTAATGCTCTATCCTCCCCCATCACATTTTTACCTTTTCATTTGTCTTTTTTTTAATGATTTATTTGCTTTTAATGGTTACTTTTGAGGTTTCTTTGATATTAGTCTTTATATTTGACTTACAAAAAGAGTAAAATTATTATTACTTTTTTACTTTGATTTACTATATATATATTTATAATTTAACTCGTCATATTTCATTCATTGTATTTATTTATACATAATATTCAAATAATAAATAAGCCTTGAAATAGTTTTGAATAGTAAGATATTTGTTCTCGATAGATACACACCTAATCATGCCTTTCCCTCACGAGATAGGTTAGAACCTGTGCATAATTATAGCAAAAAAATATCCATACTTAATCCATCCTCACTAACTTTCTCCACACTTCCCTATCCTTAAATACTTCCTTCGCTTCAACAACATCAACACACCGAGTCATACATGCTATTTTATTTTAAAACCCCTTAATATTTATCTTTTTCACACATTCATCTTCAACATTAGACCACGTCTTACATGACCTACCCCTTCCTTTTGGTCCACACATTCTACCTTCATATATTTGCTTCGTCACTAGATCCACACTCATCCTCTAAACATGCCCAAATAAACGTCAGACGCTTATCTCACATCGATCTATTGGATTCCCTATTCACGATTTTATTTATTTAAAGTATAGTTCAGTATACAAGGGAAGGCATCATCTACGAGCTATATTAGAATATCTTCGAGAAGAGGTTCAAATTTCGACTATTTCGATCTAAAGAGTGGTTTACCATATTTGATTTATAACCATGTTTTTAACGTCCTCGCTAAGGAGGATGTCATAGACTAGGATCACTATATGTTAATCGTGATCCATAAATAGTTATAAGTCAACAGAATACTTTAATTCCAATATAGACTGCAATAAACATTGTAGTTTATGTAAAATAAACTCGTGTATCAACATCTAGTACTAATGTAAATATGTGATGTGCTACTACAACAAATCCTAAGAATCCAAAAGCAAATATTGCAAAAATTATTCCTAGATTTCCAAAGGTTTACTTTTTACCATTTTCGTGACAAATAATATGAATAATTATTCCAAAACCAGGAAGAATTAAAATATATACTTCTGAGTGCCTGAAAAATCAAAATAAATATTGATATAAAATAGGTTCACTCCCCCCTGCAGGGTCGAAAAATTACGTATATAAATTTATATATGTATAAAATATAGTAATTGCTCCAGCGAGAACTGATAAAGAAAGAAGAAGTAAGATAGCTGTGATTCTTACTGATAATACAAATAAGTTGGTTCGATCCTGCTGATTATCTCACCTATTAAATTGTATTAAAAGTATTAGGTGTTGAACATACTAATTATAATTATTTGGGACGATTGTATCGAAGAATACAAGATAACACAAAGATTAATTTTTATTTAATTTTAAAGTTGAAGTGACTTGAATTGCTATTAGGATCAAATCAAACAATAAACAACGATACATATTTCTTACGCTGACAGATTTTTTAAACAGGCGTCACTCTCACAATATACTAGAGTGCCCATAATGCGGATATCAGGGTTGGAATACCAGTCGGATGTATGGAGTTTTTTTTTCTAAATACTTTCCTTGACTCCCATCACGTAAATGCTGTTTCACTTTCTCTCAATTCATCCTTCCTTATCCCTAACACGATATCTTAATTAGTTCACAGACGTATAATCCAAACGGTTTGTAGACTGTGGTGCTAAAAACAATAGACATACCATATTTATTTATTTTACTAATAAGTGAACTCCCATCCTGGCCCTCCAAACTTTAAAGGATCCACTAATTCCAATAATTACCAGTAGGGTTTGAGGGTCTGCCCTCTCCTACTTACATATTTTTACACCTATACCAACTCTGGTGAAAAGAGAAGTGTCAGTATCTAGCAGTAGAAAACTAAGTCTCTTAACGAGCTCTGGTTTACTGGTAAGACCAAAGTTTGTGGGTAGAAATAATGTGTTTTCCGGCTCTCGCAACTCAGCTAAAATCTGTAAATTATTTAATTCAGTGACAAATATCACTCAATCAGATACAATATCTACATATTTTAGTTATTTGGAGTATAGTAGCTATTTATTTATTTACTTACCATGAAGTGGAACCAAATATATATTTGTACCCATTATGTTTCCATCAGCCTGGCGAACTGAGTCTGATAAATGGTGCGTTACAAAGTAGTTATAAATGAATGGTGTACTTTACACAACCCTAGCTTCATACATAGTAGGAAGCTGGAAAGAGATAGTGGTAGAAATTACACGAGAAAGGACATGAGAATGAGAGAGAGAGAATGTTATAGATTATGAGTACAAAACAGATTTAATCCTGTGTGTTTTCGAAACAAATAACTCTCATACAATTTCAAACATGAAACAAAACAATTTCCACTTTAATCGTATTAATTGGTTGTAACAGTGGTTAAGTAATTGAAATGTACGGGGGAAGTTGTTGATTTTAGACACTTGAAAAACCACTTGAATCTCGTTGAATCAACGTAATATGCTTTTAGATTACTATTTTGGAAAGTATTTTAACCTCGCTGTAGAGTTTGGGGTAGCACTTTTTCTAATAATCTAAACAATCTAAAATTATATACAAGTCCTTCACAAATTTGTAGTATCATTTGGAAACAAATTATTTGGAGAAATTTTAAAATTAGTTGGTAATTGTAATGTTAGAGTTTATTTTTAAAATATGTATTAAACATAGAACAATTTTAGATGTGATTATTCGATACAAAGCAAACTGAATCAGACATATCCTTAGGGGGAACTGTTTTCTGCACGACGTCATAGAAGTAAAAGTTGAGGGAAAGAGGAGCTTAGGAAGGAGGAGGATTCAAATATTGGACGACTTGAAGGAAAGAAGAAAATTCTGGAATTTAAAGGAGGCAAGAGGACAAGACAAATTGGCGGTCTTGGTTCACTCAAAAGGAATGAACCCGTCCGAAAATAGAATATATATATATATATATATATATATATATAAGTATTTTATTTTACGACGGGTATATATATATATATAATGTTTAGGTATAAGTATGTTTACATCATATTATTTAGCCTATAAATATATAACAATTATACTTGTTTCCCACTGTACTACCTACTTAGGCTCTTGCATTTAATTCTAATATTGGTTAAGGGAGGAGGAAGAAGTTATAATTTAGTATTCTTATTTGTGTGGAGGAAGCGTAACATGTCATTTAGGAAAAGTACATTTCCATTGCCCTCAGATAAAATAAGGACTTTGATTTCCCTAAACCTTGGAAACCATTCTTGATGAGTTTGACGTCTAGCCCGCTTTCCCACCAGTGCGTTGAATTTTGGTAATAAATTATTTTTAGTCTCCTTTAATAACAGCATCTTACTACCCGTTCAAGTTATATGCATTTATACTAATTATTCTAATGTGTTTAGGATAAAGAAGGTCGAATTTATAGAAAGTGTCCCCACATTTACATGTAGGAAAAGGGTAAAACCATTTAGAAAAACCGACCTCTATATACACGACTAGAGTTTGAACCCCAATATCCCCGTCATCGGAAGCTAGTCTACTTCGAGAGTGACGCCTTTGGGCTTGGACCACGGGGCCATCGAAGCGTGTGTTTAGTTGTTATTTCCTCTTCAAAACCAAGAAGTAATTAGAGTACATACACCTACCAAACCCTTCCTTCACCTCTGACAAGACATCTTGTGAATGTGAGGAATGCCAGGCCTCCACCGTGGTTCGGATTCCACGTTAAACTGTAGGTCCTCCATTTCATATCACAATCACCCTACCATTACACATTAGCGTAAGTGCGTATAACCCGAACGGGTAGTAAGACGTGGTGCTAATAATAATAATAATAATTACAGTACAAATTTCTACCTGAAATCCAAATAGATGATTATAAATTCCACTTTTTGTATAGTTGTGTTCGTATTCATATTATAATGTAAAAAAGTGTTTCATTGCGATATATGAATTACACTGGTAACGTTGTGCATAGTTATTTAATGTTTACTTTCTACCTACATGTATTCAGACAGACCGATAGCTGCTATTATTAAAAACAAAATTGAACAGTGTGTGGGAGTATACATTGGGTGAATAGAATAAAAACAATTAATTATTAAAAAGTGTTTACTCACGAGTAAGGTATTATATCGTCCGTCATGTGACTAAGACTTTGCTTTACTTGCTATTATCTACCTCTTTCCACTGAGATCTTAATCTCAAGTATTTACTAGTAGTTCTTTAAATCACGTATATCACGAGTAAATACTCAAAGCCATGGCGCCGCAAGTTGACTGCCGTTCGCATGCAACTATTCATATCAATATAATATTCCTATCATATATATCACCTATTTGTCCCGCTCACGCAGTAGTAGTAGGATGGTTGGAGTAATGCTGTTAGGTGTGTTTGTAAACTGTGTGATTGCAGAAATGAGCGAAGAAATTGTTTATGTCTCTAATGACGAGGATGGCAAATCTGTAACAAAATTATTTGATAAAATAGCAGTCAGTATTAGTAATATTCTTATAAGATTGTGCCACTGTCCCAAACAAATCCATGCTACAACAAGTGATAATAGTAAAAGAAAAAGAATTGTCACACGAGTACGTTCAAATTATCGGCAGGGTAAAGGCAATAAAGGTTGATCAGCTAAAAATCATACTCATTCACATGAAATCGTATGTTAGGTAAAAAATTGACATTTCAGTGACTGGGAATAAACCAATTAAACTACTAGTATAGGAAAGAGACTTTATTCAGATTACAAAGTCTGATGAAATCCTTTATTTTTTCAAAGTTTCTGAAGACGTCAGTATTGGGGGGAATTGAGCTACGTCTTCTAGCAACTTTCTATGAAGAAATATGCCAACAAAACCTCTACGAACTGTAGAAAGAGAGATCATCCAGCGTGGTAAAAAATAAACCGTATAAAACGAAAACTGAAAACCTAAACTGAGAAAACCACAAGATCAACACCTGATTTGTAACGCTAACATTTGTTGTAACAGTTACGATTGACTTGATTACAGATCAAACTTCAAGAGCTATTGTTGAATAGAATTGAGAAGTGAAAAATGGTAGCCAGAAACAAAGAGTACAATTTGAGAAGACGCAGGTGTATTAAATGATTTTTTTTACAATAAATATAACTGCTACTATCCCTTACATCTTTTTCATTATTTATATTACACAGTATTATGTATGTTATATATTTTGTATTTTAATTCCTTAAGGTTGTATTATTAATAAACATTTTAATACTATAAAAAAAACTATATTAACATTTATGCAAGCACACACAAATAAGATATAATATATGTTTTGTTACTATCTACTTATTTTTTATATTTTAATTGTGTTACATTAACATGTATAAATATTGGTCAAATATATTAGGGAACCAGAAAGTTATGTTTATTTTTATATTTAAAATTAATTCAATACAATTATTAGTCGACTGTAACTCTTCATTGCTGTCCATTTTATAAACCTTTCAATTAACCTCGCCGACAAAGGTTTACTTCATGGTCATGCTCATTCTCTTATATTTTCATAATTCTCTTCATATTCAGCATCATTTATACTTGAATCTTCATAATGCCACTCATCATTTAAATGCTTAGCGATCTTATAAATAATTTCTCAATAAACTATCATTTTGGGTACTTTTTCCAATAAGACCCTTATTCGATTACCGAGAGTAGAAAAGCGTTGTTTAAGCTGGCCAAAAACCCGCTCAATTTTCACTCATGCTTTCAAATAGTTGCGGTTATACAGCGCTTCTTGTACGATATGGGCTTGTTTAAACGGAGTTTGTAGTCAAGGTGATATCCCATAACCTCTGTCACCAAGCAGAAAAGCGACCCCAACAAACTTACACAACTATTGTTTTACAGAACTCTGTCGCCATATTATGCTGCCATTAAGAACGCTTCCTTGTCACTGGGCATCAATGTTCGTTATTTTTTTAAAAATCTCATCACATGTAACATACACATTTATTACCCTACCTTTTCTAATCATCTCCAAACTCCTTTGTTTTTGTAAATCTATATGTGAGTACAATCTAATGCATCTATAACTGTAGGCATACGAAATTTTGAACGCCATTCACTCTTAGCTACTTTAATTTTATCAGCAGTCGATAGGAATTTCAACCAGTGATGTTCCTTCTCCATAATACTATCCAAAACACTAGCTATACAGTAGTCATGAAAACCGTCGTACGATTCACTCCTATATCGTGTGCAATAACACGTTAAAATCATAAATTACTGATGTAACGTAAAAATATTTCCATTTTTATACCTCGGTATAATGGCTCCACCCCAAGTTTTATCGTGTTCTGTTAGAAAATATTTTCAAATAAAGTTAGCATTGTTTATTTCTAGCCGTAATAATTGCTAACAACGATCAGGCCTTATATACTCGGGTGATTTCTATAATGTTTTGTACCAGGTAGATTCATAAAATTCGGCCGTTTTAATATGAACAATACCGATACGAGTGTTGGTTTGACCAACATTGCAAAATCACGAGTGCTTACTTCCAGACAATAGTGTCTGCTCCTTTTTATTCACAGAATTTTAAGTATTCATTTGACTCTAGTAAGGTTTTACTTCTAAACGCGAGTATTTTACTCCGATGTGAGGTAAACACTCTTATTTTTCACTTGGGGCCAGTTTCATAGTCAAATTTAGTACGCCTCAAGTGCGGTGCTACACTAAGTACAGCACGACACCTACCTAAACCAGAATGGAATGGGCCGGTCTCGCATAGGAAACTGGCCCATTCCATTCTGGTTTAGGTAGGTGTCGTCATGAACTTAGTGTAGCGCCGCACTCGAGGCGTACTAAATTTGACTATGAAACTGGCCCTAAGTCACAATTACTTGATTGAAAGTTGGCAATTAAAAGTGTTTACCCGTTTTATCCACCTCCCCAATCGGCAGAAGCTGTTATTTTAAGAATGCCATCTCCTCTCGGACAGTCTCCTCGCCTTCATATTTTTTGGTTTGGTTCGCCATCCAAGCTTAAGAATCTATGGTAAATTTCCTTTGATGTCGTCACAGAGGATTTTGCAAGGAAATACTATACGCATACTTCCAGGTGTTTTGATTGTGAAAACTCGTTTCTATGAGATGTACGGAACATACTTTATCTGCGCGGCAGTGTGTGTGAATACTATGGGTATAGGAAATATTCACACAATGTAGTGGACAACATCCAATATAATATGTCTGATATGAATAAAGAATAATAATCTGGAAGCAGTATATATTTGGAAGATCAAAAACTTGTTTTTATACTATGATGGGATACTATTTACAAACTCATATATTTTTCTATTTTATTTTGAAAGTACCTAATATAAAACTTACCTCTATAAAACATTTTTAAGCGTCATTAGGGTAAATAGAGACGTGATAATGCCTGTGGTATCTACCGGTATAGCAGTTTACCTTCTTAAAGACAATTGTTGATAATCTTGCCTTACAAGCCATCTGTACCGTTAGTATAAACATGGACCTCTAACATGAGAATTATATAGAATGAGGCACGCCTCATCAGAGAAGCCAAACTACTAATATGGTTGAGTCTGCCATGATTCCAACCCATGCACTCGCACTCAGACTATAATGAACAGTAATGCCCTTTTTTTGTTAGAAAAGTTTTAATTTTGAGGGTTGATCCTAAGCAATGATTACCAGTTCTCCCATAGGCTCATAGGATAAAAATCGTCTAGACCAGCATTAGATACTCTAGCTGTGGATGGAGTTTCAGATTCTCAAGTTGAACAATTATATACCAGCAATCGACCTAAATTACAGAGAATGTATAATTGAACAGGGCGATGAATAACTGAAAAACATTTGCAACTTAAATTAAAATATAATAGAAGTGCCAGAGGAAATGTTTATCCACTGCTTTATACTTTACGGAACGTTTTAAAATGGGCTGAGCACAAATTATATTTCAAAATCTTTACGCACAGCCATATTTTGACTATGCATTGATTAAATTGTTGAAATAAATGAGAAGGTATTGAATATTTAACAATGAGTCCTTTGTTACATCAGTGTGGACTCAGTCAACTTTGAAGATTAGCAGTAAAAATACAACTATCCGGTACAGTTTTGAAACAGTTTGATACCCTCTTTAAAGGCCCCATACAAGATAAACCTAAAGATTGGTGGTATAACAATGCTCCTTACAAACTTTAATACTAAGCAGGGCCTATTAAGTAGAATCTATCATACACAAAATTGGATACAAATCTAATCAATACAATCATTTAAATATGTTAGTCTCAAAGTAACATATGTTTCATTCTGAGAATAGATTTTGGGCCTGTTAGACCCTGACATTACCTTTTTTTTAGACGGAGGCAGTTGGCATTTAAATTGGCGTTCTCGATTATTATTAAGTCACAAACGATTATTATTAAGTCACAATGTCAAGTCTTGAATGAGGCTTGTGTTTAAATGCCCAAGCTCGTATTTTGCTATTACTAACCGTCCAGAGTTCAAAGCTCAACATACGTTGGTGTTAAAGTGGGCCAAGGATCAAAACAGCTCATACTAATACCGAAAAGTATCAAAAGTATTCACAAAAAATATAGTGTATTAAGAAATTATGTAATATATTTAATAAAGCAGTATTGATTTAGTTTCTTAGCACCGAATTTTATTTCCCGCTATAAATTTAGTTAACATTCACTTTATCTACTATTTATTATTATTATTATTATTATTATTATTATTATTATTATTATTATTATTATTAGCATCGCGTCTTACTATCCGTTCGGGTTATACGCACTTACGCTAATGTGTAATGGTAGGGTGGTTGTGAAATGAAATGGAGGACAGTTTAACGTGGAATCCGAACCATGGTAGAGGCCTGGCATTCCCCACATTCCCAAAATGTCTTGTCAGAGATGAAGGAAGGGTTTGGTAATCAGATAAATATGTGCCGGGACCGAGGATTGAACCCCGGCCACTAGCACAGAAGTCTGACACCTTACCCCTAGACCGCCAGGTCACCGAAAGAAACATACTTTTTTACAATCCAAACTAACCAATCCATCTACCAATTGAGCGTTAGGGTGGAGTGGTATGGTTATTATAATAATACTTTCATAGACAGGCTTATAATCGAGTTATTTTATATTTATCGATAAGTTAGGTTATTCTTTATAAATAAATCAGATAGAATATAGTTTAGAAATAATTATTTTAATGCACATTTAGTTTTCAGTGCATTATGTAGACAAAACTAATGTAGACAGTGGAAACAATCAGTTATTTTTTCCGTTATACATTAATATACTTTAAAAAGGAAATACCATTAAAATTAGAGACTAAATGAATGGATATGAAACAATAGACATTTCATTAACATGCCAAGAACCGCTCTCAGTTTAACTTCAAGGATATTACACACGTTTGAGCGATGTTTTCCAAGCCCCAGTACACACCATTTTAATACCCTTGTTTTAAAACCATGGCGGGGGGTAGGGGGGTGTTGTGTAGTATGTTACATTACTTGTGTGAATGCACGCTATGATTAATAGAGAAGGATGGATTCAAAGGGATGTGTTTGGGAGTGAGGATGAGGGGTTGATGGGCACGAGGTTAAGGGATGAGGTGGTATGGGGGTTGCAAAACGTGCAATTAACAGCGCATTACGTTCCAATTCACTCAAACCATACTCCCCCTAAAAAAAACTCTTTGGACAACTGGAATAGTTAGTTACATTTTGTACAATGCATCGTATGTTAGTATATGTATTTTAATGAAATTTTGAGGTGACATTTATAAATATATTTTATTTGGTTTGGCCGTTTCATATAAAATTACAGGAAAACAAATGTGTTTAATTTTACAGACAAAGAACTTTAAATGATGTTATGTTTTTAATACTTTATTCGGTATGATATTACTGTTTCTTATAGTTGTATATACTTGACTCTAAAAGTTGTTACCAAATAGGTTCACACCTATAGTTAACTACAAAACTCGTGGATTAAAACAACAAAACAGACCCTGGCGAGAATTGAGTCATCATCTGAAACACACAACATTAATGTTAACGCCCGCGATCCAGGAATTACTTTATCATAGGAACACGTTGTAATGTTTTCCTATTTTCTTGAGTATTCGTCCTCTTGATACTTCAATAAACGTCTAAAAACTTGTAAGATTAAAAGCACAAAAACGACAAAAATTTAAGGATGTTTTTAATTTAAACATTTGACAAAAAAAAGTTTGTGAAGCCAAATAAAGTTCCAAGATTCTTTGTTTGGTTATTCATAAAATTAAATTTTACCCTTAAATTTATTGAAAATGAGCACTAGTAATATCAATTTTAGAATCTCTTTGTACATATATTTTGACATTAGCTTATAGTATTTTATTAGAACAAAGGGTATTTGAACATGTTACACTTCTGTTAATAAATAAATATATATATTCATTATTTATTCAAACTAGACCTACATTAAGAACAATTTTAATACTAAAGATTCGGGGACATTTTTCAGGATCTTACAGGGACTTTATTAAACGGCAGATACACATTTATTTTAAATAATAAATACTTTACATACACACAACATTTGACCCTACATGCCTACAAGCTGCTTGAATTATATGTTCATTACAATCATATATCATGGGATTTTTTTTTTCATTTCCACGGGTGTTTTTTTTAATGTGTGTGATTATTTCCATTCCCATCAAACGTTAATTAACTCCAAATTATATTCTAATTAACTCAGAGCTAGATCGAGTACAGATGTGTAACTACGTTGGCAAATTTCACACATCGTTTATTCTCTCACTCATTTAGTGCTCATTTCCAAACATTTTGTTTATTACTTTCCTGTAAGTAGATTGAATCATGGTTCATCAAACATTCGTTCAAAATGTTCACTTTTTCTCGGTGGCTGGTATCTAATATTGAACACAGTGGTGGTTGACGACTCTCTTAAAGGTCCATGGTTAATTTACCGGCCCGGCTGGAGTTAATTGAAACCACTTTATGATTCATTGGTGGGTCTTATGACAACAACGAGATTGCAATTTTGGTTAAAATGTTTATATAAATTATTTATATTAATGCTATGCAAGTGCTATCTACTAGCTATCATTGAAACTAATTACTAGGATGCGTATGACATGAACAAGTAATAGGACGCGGTGATGAAAAAAATACTAAGTATTATTGTTAAGAGATTTAACAGTCGCTTCTCTAACTACCATGCTTTTAAGTCGAACTGCACTATATCTAGAACTAAATTATAGGGAATGTATCCAGTACTACCCTCCAGGAATGAGCTGGAACGAAATGGGTCAAAGATCCTAGGTATTAACCGCTCACCAAGCGTTTTAGATAATATTCATAACTAAAAACATGATTATACCACTTGTTAAAGCAATGGGTATTCCAGTGTAAGACTAGTTTAATATATTAAGACTTCAAAAAAATTCTGAAACTGTCAATTCTGTCAGATAGCATCAATACTCGTAAAATGAAACCAATATTGCTGCATTTTTTGTTAACGCTACTAAACAAATCTAGCTCTAACTAACCTATGTTTATATGGATTATTTCAAATAAAAGTTTGTACATAGAGTATACACCTAAGTATTTCAGATTTCAAAAATATGAAAAGGAGAAGCCGTAGTTTAAAAAAACGACAATTTTCATCGAGAGCAACTTCTCGAGCTATGACAAACAAATTTTTTTGTTTGTAATAAATAATTTACTATAAAGATTATTATAATATCAAATGTTGCCAATTTTCTATAGTAATTCCTCAATCTGTACATAATTCACGTTAGTCGGTGACGTTGTTAAGACATGGTTCTTGATTTCATGAAAAAATAGGTTGATGTTGATATGTTGATTTATTCATAAAAATCTCAATAGTCTAAAATTACTCCTGGACTTTGTGACATGCAAAAAAAAATTTAATAATGTAAATTTTTCCGCCAGGTTACGTTTCTTAAAAACTCTACCAATTACTTGATTGGAGCATAAGCGCAGTGATACTGAATGACAAGATGTTAAACAGTTTATAGTAGATTTAGGAATCAAAATACTATATAATTTATGTGAGCTGAAGAAGAAAGAGGACAGGTGCGCATTGGTGGCTTAAGTTAACTGAACATCGGAATGGACCTGTCGTAAAACAGAACACCTAATGATAAACATAATAATAATAATAATAATAATAAATCGTTGTGGCATGCTGATCTCTCCAAACAATCGATCTTCCTTATCTGTTCTCACATCGCAGTCGATATAAAACTACCCTCATTTCTAAATTTGGGCGTCCATGTTGAAAGCGTTTAACCTGTTTACGCACGAATCACTCCAATCACCAAGTCACGTAGATACCATGCACATGTTAAGTCGTTACGACGATTTATAAAACTAAACACCTACGCGGAGTATCTTGTGTCATTCAACAAATGTTCCGGGAGTTAAAAGAAACTGGTGTAGAGCTAGCTATGTCTTGCATTACTACGCCATGCTTAACATGGTTCAAATAAACTTCAAACGGAATTAATGTAAAAGCGACATAAGGCACTTCAGAAAGGTTGATATTTTCAGAAGTTCCCACAGATATTATCTTTGCCTGGGGGTATAGTCTAAGATCTAATTCTAAGGTGTCCTGAGTTCAAGTGAATGGTACGAGTAGTAAAAATACCATCTCAAGGTCGATTAACCGGAAAATTTGATTCAAGATTACGATCGAATCATAAAACGTATTGGATAGCGATTTTCTGCACTCTTCGCGTGACAACAGAGAAATTAGGATCAGTGCAATAGTATTTTAACTGTAAAATAATTATTTTCTAATCTTGATTTAAGAAAAATTACTTTATGACATAAAACCACAATCGAGCTTTATTGACTGAGAGAGTGGCCAGCCACTGCTACCACCAACATTTGCGAAAAGAGAGTGTCATGTGTTCAGCACAGCAAAGCTTCCCACCATTAATCTCAGTTTTCTAGACCGCACCTGCTACTTATTTATCAAGGTAGTGCATCATTTGTCCTCACGAGGCCGAGTTTGATCCAGTTCCAAACACACTGGTTCACAGAAAAATTCGGGAAGCTCCGAGGTTCGAGCCCGGGACCTCTGGATTTGTAACCAGAAACTCTGACCACCAGACAACAGAGGTGGTCAATACTGACGTATTTTTTAAAGGTTTTAAAGCTTATTTACAAGTCTCAATTTCATTGTTTTATAAACTAAAATAGTACTTAGAACCCCACCAAGATCCATTGTCTTGGTATAGCTGTATTACCTTACTAAGTAAGCTATGTGCTATCAATCAGGTGAGATGAACTCTTAAAATATGAATTCAGCAATCAAATGGTAAGAGACCTGCGTGCTTTAAGGTCATTTGGAAGGGGACTCTAGTTAAGGTCCGTATTTTTAAATTTTTTATAACTAATAACATTTTTTGGCCAAATATATCAAAATTTGCTCCAGTAGATACATTTAGTTAAATTTTCTACACATAGCAATATAAACCATTTTTGAATATCTATCAATGGTATTCCTTGTGTCTGTTTCAGATTTAAGTTTGTTTATAGGTCGTTTGCTGAGCTAATAGGTAGGTTCAGAAGTTCAATGTTAGATAGATTTGTTTTAAAAGTAATTGGTCAAATGTAACGCTCATGACAAGTATTCAAGAAGGGTTGAGTTAAAATGTTTTGAAAACTACTACAAATAACTTATTTTGGAAAAAAAAAAAATTAAAAAATATTTTTGTGATGAAAAATACATTCCTAAATCTAGTTTCATTACATCCCAGAATTCATTTAAAAATGAAAATTTAAGGTCACGAGTAGGTATGTTTATATAATTTCAAATCGGTGTGAGAAAATACTTAAAAGCCTCTTAACCGCTTCATAGCTTAGTACCGTTAAGATCCATCACTGTAGTTTCTCTTCTATTCAGTGAGCACTAAGGTGACACAGTTTCCTCCACCCCCTCACACTTCCTCCCTGAACAATCCTTTACTCTCCGCCCCACCTTTCTTATTCGAACACGTGATGAAACTACAAAGTGGCAACACTTTTTTTTGTATCGTGTAGCTTTTATTCTATTTATTCCATTCTATTTTTCAGTCTCTTCATCCAACATTGGTATTTCTATCCAGTACCTTCTTATTGTCATTTTCTTTGCTCAGATCCTTATTTTGCATATAAATAAGGGATAGACGTGTACCTGTGCAGTTTGGTACACGTGAAAACAATATTCATCATAAGTGTTGTGAAACTATCTCCTTGGTCAGCGATTTAAACGCACACTAACCAACTAAAACTCAAGCTAGCAGTTTCAAAAACTCTGCCATATATATATTTTTTATCTCAAATAACTAATCTATAAATACAATTGATTCCCTTTAATTGTTACACAATGAGACTATATCACGTTGGTCCAATTAAGTGGATGCCCTAATTAAACGAATTTTTAAACAATTAACTAAAAACACATTCTATCAGAGCCTAAAAAAAATATTAAATTAATATGAATGTGGCGTTTAAAGACAGAAAAAAGTGTTTAATTTATATTGGTTCAAACATTTATTTTAAAACAACTAAAAAAACAAGCAAACAAACATAAAATCTACATAAGTAAAATAAATACACAGTAAAAATAATGACTTGGTCAAGCTAAGGTTACACATTAATAAAGGCTCTTGATTTGAGAAGAAATTATTAAGTGTACCCAGATGGTAGGGAGGGGCAGTTTCATAGTCAGAATTAATACGCATAAAGTACGGCACTATACCAAATACTAGCTTTGCTCGTTGGGGGTTCTGCCCTCAAACCTCCAATCGGTCTTCTATGCTAGTGGATGTAAACTAACGTGATTACAGAGCTGTTTTTTCATAGGTCTTACCGTTTAGCCACAAGATACCTACAAAAATAGGTCTGCACCAACTTTAAAGTCGCTCCACCATTTTGAATTTTTTTCGGAGGTTAAAATTTTTTTTTAACTTTTTGGTATTTTCCCGTCGGTTACAGGCTAGAAGCTATAAGTTTGCAAAATATCAAGTTTCTAGCTCATCTGGAAGTTGGTCAACATTAATGTCAGTGAGTGAGTGAGTCAGCCGTGTGGCTTATAGTGGTATAATACAGGACTACACCTACCAATATCAGAGTGGAATAAGCCAGTTTAGAGCGTGCGTGTCATCTACGCACAGTTTGTTGTTCAATACAACCCATATAAGAGTAAAAAAATCAGTATAAATATGTATTTTATTTCTGATATTCGAACTCTGTCAATAAATAAATGGCTGCTCCGATTAATTAGTGCCCCAACTAACCGGAATCCACTGTATCTACCTTGACTAGTCAAAACATGTTATATCATTTTCTCAAATATTTAACTCATAAAACCCTTCCTTCACCTCTGACAAGACATCTTGTGAATGTGGGGAATGCCAGGCCTCCACCGTGGTTCGGATTCCACGTTAAACTGTAGGTCCTCCATTTCATCTCACAATCACCCAACCATTACACATTAGCGTAAGTTCGTATAACCCGAATGGGTAGTAAGACGCGGTGCTAATAATAATAATAATAATAATAATAATAATAATTTAACTGACAACTTCTGACGGTAAGGAAGCTCAATCTTGCTATCAACATTTCTAGTTCCCCGCCCAGTCGTTCATTGAATTACAGTAGAAGCCCATTGATCCGAAATAATTGGTCCAGGCTTGTTCACATTAACAAAAATTCGTATCAAGTGATAAAATACTACACACTGCGTGCGTCCATCAAACGTTTCTAGTCGCAGCCAGCACTGTTTTGCTTGAATAGTTTGTCATTGTCTTGATCTCATTTACATTTACAGGTGGTTTTTGGTTTCTTCTGTTGCCGTGTACACCTACGCATTCAAGTTTTACGCGTATTAACTAATTACGAACCACTTTGTTGACTACGTGGTCTAAGGTGTTACTCTAGAGTACTAGACTACCGATGACGGGAAGATTTAGGTTCTAAGCTAGACCGGGTATACTGAGGGTGGTTTTAACCAAAAATAGTTTTCAACCCTCCAACCATGCAAGTGCGGGTACACTTCCTATAAATATAGCATTCCCAATTCATAAAAACACTAGCGTACTTAGTAAATAAGCATAGGCTATAACCCGAAAGGGTAGTAAGATGCAGTGCTAAGAAAAATTAATTACGCTACTTTTCTAGGGATGAAGACAGTTGATTTTTTTTTATTGTACCCACATCGTCGTGAAGGAAGAGTAGGAAACCAAATGTGTAAAACCACCATCAGTATACTCAACTTAGGTTTGAACCCTGATGCCCCTTCATGGGCAGTCCTGTTTATGGCGAGAGTGTCACCTTACAATTTAGACCATTCGACCACAGAAACGGGTTAATTTTGCTAACACATTGTCTTGACAACAAACTGTAAATGATAAACATAGATTGTCACTGTTTATCATAGTTCATTTTAAACTTTGAGCTTGTTATCAATAAAATACAGTATATTTAATTTGACTTAAATATATATATATATATATTTTCCATTTTACGAAAATAGTTTTCATATTGTACAAAATTTTGGACTCTGGTTCTACTGTATTTAACTTTTTGGTTCTAAATATCAATGAATAAATATATACCTACAAATTTATATTCTCTATCATTCCTTCAAGGGCATCATCATTTCAAATATCCATTTTCTTGGAGAGTATTCATAAATATAATTTAAATACTATTTCTTGAAATTGTTTTTGTGAACATTTCAAACCCTTTACCCCTGATGTCATCAAGAAACAAGACAATTTGAAGATGTAAACTCCAGCACCTTAGTTCAATCTGTAGTGTGTCTGTCTATTGATCTAAATATCCCAGGTTTGATTCCTGGAATGACAAAATAAATAAAAAATGCATCATTAGTTAAATGAGGGTGACCTGGCGGTCTAGGGGTAAGGTGTCAGACTTCTGTGCTGGCGGCCGGGGTCCAATCCTCGGTCCCGGCACAGATTTATCTGGTTACCAAACACTTCCTTCACCTCTGACCAGACATCTTGTGAATGTGGGGAGTGCCAGGCCTCCACCGTGGTTCGGATTCCACGTTAAACTGTAGGTCCTCCATTTCATCTCACAATCACCCTACCATTACACATTAGCGTAAGTGCGTATAACCCGAATGGGTAGTAAGATGCGGTGCTAATAGTAATAATAATATCTAAATGAGGGTTTTCCCCACTCACAATGAAGAACGTCCCTGGGATGGGTGAGGTGTTTGCTCTACATTTAAGTTGGTTTATAAGTTGTGTGCTTTGTAATCAGTCGTTTCATAAAGTGCACTTTAAAAAACCAAATAAATGAGAAAAAATGAAAAATGTAAACTAATGTTAAGATGAGAAACTCTTATTACATTATATTTAGGCTAAGTTTTCTCTAGGTGGGACATTGCATTAAGGATATATTTAGTAATGAGATGACCTTTTATAAGTTTTCTTACAGTTTTTGAACTAATTTATGAATGCCAATCAAACTTTAATAACACAATTATATCTACGATGTTAAATTGGGGCTTAGTTCATCTTCGTAAAGCTCGCCATTTTAAGGTATGGTTGGTCCAAGATCTTTAAAAATTAAATATTTCTCCCATGCTTATCTATATAATATAAGAAACATATATTTGTAAATAGATCATGCATTTATTCAATGTATTAAAATTAATAGTAGCAAATTAAAGCTTGATGAAATATTTCAACAATATATATATCTTTTTCATTTAAACTCTGTATACACATGGTAATCTTTCTTTGGAAATTTGAATTAAATGAGTCTTTTGAAACTTCATTGCTCTCTAACAAGATCAATAGCATTGCATTTTTATTTTTTTATTTCAAATAAATGTATGGAACTGAAAAGACAACACAAAACTGCTATCAAAGCCAATTAAAATTCTCATACACGTAACTTAACATATATACTATTAATTAATTTTAGTTCTTCGTTGACGTTTATAAATTGCACTTATGTTATTTATGCACTAAAAGTTTTAGACGAAATGTCTTTACAAAGTCCTGGCTTCGAAAAGGGTTGAAAGGGTGCGGAGGGGGAAAGTCTGAAACTCAACTTTGGAGAGTTGTGTCAATACGTTCTTCCCCTTCCCTTATCCATAAAAAAAAACGTAGTAGGCTTATCAAATGTGCTTGTGCTTCAAATCTCTAAAGGACGCAGGGAAATAGAAGCTTTCCTTCTCTTTTCCCTTGTCGGTTAGTTTACCATTGCGACCGTTGTGGGGCTCCACTGGTCGCGGGTATTTCCCTTGAGAAGCCACCACCGTCCTTCCGGTCAGTACTACCAACACTTGGTAAACGTCACTGGAAACTCTCGTATGTGATGGGAGGGAGGGTTTGTCTTTGAACGTTGACTCTAGTGACCAAAGAGCGAACGGATGGATAAACATGTTTGTAAGTTTCAATAATTGGGGGATGTTTCCATTAATTGAACGTCAGATTGTGGTTCCGCCAACGATGGCGGCTTCAACAGATACCTTGTGTTTTATTTTCTCGGTATTACAAGCCCCCAACGGAAAGGGTTAAATATTTGTACGGTGTCTAGTTCAGTCTCTGTATACATTCACTAATTAAGGATTCGATGCTCTCCGACGGTTTGAACTTTGTAATGTAATCGCGGCAGACGTAAAGGGGGACTATTTGACCTAAGTGAAACATGAGTCGCTTGAAATGACAGAAAAGTCGTAGTAGCTCTTCGAGTCAACTTTGTTATGTTTTATTATGAATACATATATATGGGATCATGATCGTGTAACACTGGCGAAATTGTGTTCTTCCATCATGGAGAATTACTAAATAAACTTGGATTTTACATTTTAATCCCCTGTGCACACTTT
This sequence comes from Timema californicum, assembly GCA_902141385.1. Taxonomy (NCBI): domain Eukaryota; kingdom Metazoa; phylum Arthropoda; class Insecta; order Phasmatodea; family Timematidae; genus Timema; species Timema californicum. Next base: position 479,056 of record CABFOW010000027.1, read on the forward strand.
TGTGAAGAAAAGCTAGACTGTATTTAAATCATATTTTTATATATTTAAGTATAAAAACTCCATGATTTGTAGCCCGTAAGAGTGGTTTACAAACCGAGTGGCCACCACCTTTAGCGATGAAAGTGCATACATTTGCGAATAAAGGGTGTCATGTGATCAGCACAACGAGCCCTCCAGCCATTAATATCAGTTTTCTAAACCAGAGATTCTTCTTCTTTATTCAAGTTACTACACATTAACCCTAACGAGGCTGAGTTCGACCCCGTACCAGACCCCCTACCTCACAGATAAATTTTAGAAACGCCATGTATCAAACCCTTGACCTATAAACCTGTAACCAAGAACTTTGACCACTAGGTCACAGAGGTGGTCATTTCTCACTAAATACACATACATTAATATCTAAGCCTCTTTATAAAGAAACGTATTACAAAGGGGAAATTAAAATAAACATCAGGTGCAATAAGTAAAGATTAAAACAAAAAATGTACAAATATAGTTTTTCTTTTGTTTTTTACTTGATAATATTTTGTACACTTAATAGCACAACCAACTCTTTTAGCACACGTATTACATACTAATTTAACACTAGAGCAAACACAACATCCCGTAGTCCCACCTTTAATTCTTTACTGTAAAAGAAGCAGTATTAATTTCACCAGATATTACCGTTTTTATTCGTGCTGTATAAACAGTAAGATGTGCTACCAGCTGAGATAATGTGTGGTACTAAATAAAAAAAGTAGATCCAAGATATCAAGCAGTGAATCTTAATAGAAGAGGTCACCCACGATCTCGTAAATCTTGAGTTTATATCTGTACCCCACAAATAATCTCGAATCAAGACGAAATAAAATGAACGTATTTCTGGTTCTAAAGTTTTTATCATGAGTGAAATTTAATGAAAGTACAAGAAGCTGTAGCCAACAAAATCTAGTTCCCGAGGATAAATTGGGCTTAGTTAGGTCGCAAGAAGCAAGCAGCACACACGGGAGGAAGCGCCATGAACTAATCATAAATTCATTTCGTGACTCAAAGGAAATAAAGATAGTGGCTGTAAAAAAAATCGCAAAAGTTTTTTTATTTTAGAATTAGATTAAAGAAGACGTAAGTTCTGTTTTTAAAAAACTGAGGGACATGTAAGATAAGAAAGCGATAAAGTAAAATATGTGACGTGTATGAAATATTTTTATATATTATCATGATTAACATTTATAAATCTTTTTTTCCCCATGTTTTTCCCCATTGTAGCTATATGCATAATATTATATTAATAATTATGCTAATGTTTCAGAGATGAGGAAGGTGGAATTCAGAGGAAATATACTCAAATTTAGGTCGATGGTTTTGGGTTGATTAGAAAAATTAGTATCCCAAAAGGCATATAAGAAAATAAGTAGAGTTATGTTATATAAATTTAATAACACATAACAGATACATTTCAAGATTTATTTGTTTTATTTAATAAATGACTAATTACTCTGGCTTAATTATGTTTTTATTTTTTTATTTAACTAATATATTGAATAGAGAGCGTATTATTTAATAAATTAGAGTGAAATTATTTTTCTTTGAATAAAATACCTAAGCAAGGTGACAACGGTTCGAAAAAAGAAAAAGGAAAAAAGAGCTACGCTTAAATTTTGTGCATTTGTAATAAGCCCGGTAAAAATGGCTGAATTTTTTCATCTGTTGTAAATTTTTAAAGGTTGTAGCATGTCAGATATATAATATGACATCTACAATTAAAATTCCATAAAGACAATTAAAACAATATAACAAGTACTAATCTATTTCAATAATATGTGGCAGGTGTTGACTCACTGTGAATTGATGTTGCCGCGAAACGCCCAAGCGTTGAGGAAAATTGCCCCAGAGGACCATACCAGCACCGCGGGCATTTTAACGTCTTGATCGAAGGGCGCACATCGAAGAAAAGAAAGATAATTGTCTTTGCTCTCCACACCTTCTGACAGCGCTAGTGAGAATGTGGAGTAATTCTACAACTCTAATCTCCCTTCTCCCCTTAGATATCATGATGTAGTCCAATCCCGTGCTGGTCCTGTTGATATATAACGGTTTCCTTGTGACTCGTATTTTTGTATTCCATTGTATTTATTCACCGAAGAAAGAACTACGACGTAAAACTTCAGCACTGAAGACTACTGGTGGCCACGCTGTGTCAGGCGTCAGTTTCACCACCACGTCGCAAAGGAAGCCTCTTCTAAGACTTTAATTATTCGTATTTTCTGCTTATAGTCTACGACAGATTCTAAACTCGGTTTCTATGTCAATTAGAATTAGTTTCATGTATCAGAATGTTTTGCTTTATTTTCAATGTCGATTAGACATTGAGTATCGTGTCAGAATATCTGACGTTGTTTTATATGTCCATCAGACATAGTTTCTTGGATCATATTGTCTGGCGGTTATTTCTCAGTTTAAATACGAGGGCTCTATGCTCTACATATGTATAGGACCAGGTAATTGTATATACTGAGTCCATGAATTTGATTTCGTTTTATAAGTCCTTAGACTTTGTTATATTTTTATGACACGCTAAACTGTATGATCACCTTTAGGATCTCTTTATGGCTACAATAAGATCATCTAACACTTCATTCTTGGACCCAGTTAGGTCAGTGACTGATTGCAGTCATGATTGCACCCATTTTGTGTAGATATCTACGGTGCGCAACCTGTGGGAGCACTACTAGTTTGAGCTAATGGCCCGTGGGAATAATGCTTTGTTCCGGCCCCATTCAGGTGCCACAAGTATCTAAGTGTTCAAAGATATTTTGTACTAGCTATTGTATGCCCTATTAATGGGTAAATGTATAAATTTACTATTGATTGTTTTAACAGTACTCATTAAGAAATGACCGGCCATAGTAAAATACTGTGTATATGCCTGATTGTTAGCTATCTATTATTTGTAAAATGGAAGCTCCTCTTATAGGATATTATTCCTAGGTTTTTCGTAGCCCCCATAAGGGTTAATACAAGCTAGCAAGCGTAAATAATGTCCCTCTTAGTAACTCTAAAAATATAGGGTTTGATGCTATATTTCTACTTTAAATTGTTTCACTATCATTCATGATACACCTCAGGTATTAGTCGGGCACTGGCCTGGATAGATTGGCTTTATGTAGGCCTATATTGCCTAAAACTTAATTCCAATTTTTACTGTTGCCAAGTTGTAGTAGGCGCTCCTTCGTTCGAGTAAGAGCGAATATCCCTATTTCTAAAGTTATTAAACTAAAGAAATGTTCTATCTAACTTCTTTCGGTTCCTTGTCTATAAAGTGTTAAAATCTATTCGCCCAACCGAATGTTTTCTACCTCAATAACGGAATACAGTTATCTTTAATTAATTAAATTAAAATCTTTTCACTCATATGAAATTCTATATATTTTTGATTTCTTTTTAATAAACTTATTTCTTTAACTTAAATAAATCTGTGATGCATTTTCCTTCACTATCGTTCATAAATTCTAACTTATGTAATTATGTAATAGTAATCGTAATCATCTCTTTTTCTACGTGATAGAAGAAGCGATGGTTCAAGGTGAGCTTTTAGGGTTATTCAAATGGTGAACATTTTCTGGGTGAGGATTAGTGTTGGACAAAATTCTTCTTATTTGTATACAGGAATATTTGTTGAATCCCGATACTAGACTATAAACATGGCCTTAATTATTAAGGGAAATTGAAAGAATGTGAATATACGAGGCATTCAAAGCTTATTCTTTAAGTTTTCTCCTAGGAACTATTATCTCTATTAGCGTTAAACTGAAGTTAAAGATACAGAAATTATCTAATATTAAAATAATATTCAAATGAATAAATTAGACCCGGTTTTTACCTCGAAAGTGCAGTGAATATATTACGTAAATAAACATTTATTTTACTAAGTTTTAAATCTGAAAAAAGTTTAGTATTTATGATTTAAATAATTATCTTTAAAATGATCACATTTACTATGTTTTTTTTATTTGCAGTGCAATTCTTTAAATTTAGGCCTAAAGATATTCAAATCAAAATCAAAGAGAACTGAGAGAGAGATGACGGAAAACTTTTTAATTAGAAGGAAAATTAAACCACCGATGACCATATTCGGATTAATGGAGTTTTTTTATAAAAAAATACTTTTTTACTTGTATTTCCAAAAATAAAAGTTCTTTTTTTCACAATTCGCTGCACGCAAATTTATAAAGTTTGTGTGTAGGATGAAGAAGGATTTTCATCTCTCCACCCCTTTCTCCCCCTTACCCTCACTAACCTCCTTCTCCCCACACCGCAGATATAGACATTAGCTGTATGCTCGACTGAACCGCTGGTGGTTTGGGCGGCAGACACTCTTGTGCTCATCGTTCTGAGAAATTAGGTTGAAGTGAAATGGGAGTAACGGGGAGACGCTTAAAGTCACTGAAAGTTGAAAGTGTTAAGGCTAAGATTGGCTGCTAACGTGTCTCTCTTTCAACATTTTAGGATGTTTCGTTTTCAAACCATTGGAGCTTGATCAATACGTTATCGTTTTTGTTTCTAATTTAAAATTTATGTTTGTTTTCATATTTTTAATGTCTCTGTATCATCTTTACGAGCCTAAAAAAGTTTGATGTTTACATTGATAGTCCAGCGAGGAAATATATACTCACTAAGGGCGAGAAAGTAGTTTTGAAATTATACTAAACGCAAACAACTAATAGCACAGGGTAGAAAACAAGCCACTGTGTGATTTTTTGCTTATTATTTTGTTTCAACGCAGCAATTATCTTAGCCAGAGATTTTTTTAAATCTCATTTCTGTAATTATTAATCTATTTTCTTTATACAATATATATTTTATAGGCCACCTCTATGATATAGTGGTCAGAGCTCCTGGCTACACATCTAAAGGTCCTAATTTCAATCCAAGGTGCTTTAAGATTTTTATGATGAGCAGTGGATCTGAAAGGGGGTCAACTCAAATTCATGAGGACCAATTTAGGAACTACTTGTATAAATAAGTATCGGTTATGGTCAAGAAAAATGGGAAAGACTTAGCTGTTAAAATCTGTATTATATAATATTACTAATATTAAAAAAGGTATTATGGAAAAATCGCTTCACAATTGTATTAGTCCTTTTTTTTTACTCTTCATCTACTATTAAAGATCAATTACTGCTAGGAACCAAACTTTGTACCTTTAAAAAATGAAAAAAAAAATGTATCGTGTAACTTTAAAATAATTCACAAACAAATCAAAATTAATTGATATCCGTAGGTATTTGTAACCATAAAACAAATATAAACTCTTCTTTGTATAAACCAGGTATTGGAAATTCGTGTTTACTTTGACAATTAGAGGACAAGACACAATTATTTGAGAGGCTGATGAATACTGAATTAGTTTTAGAAACGTTTCAATTGCTAGAAAATAATCTAATCTATATTAATCTATAATATAAAATCCATCCCGTTCCGGTCTGTTTTTCCTTACAAAGGTTTTTCTTGTTCTACCCGGTGAGCAAGAGGGTTGAAACTTGAAATGGAATTTTCAGGGAATTCTAAAATGACGTGAAAACTCATAAACCTGAAAAATTCTAAAATGGGCAAGTTTGCATGATCGCGCTGAAATTAAATTTCCGGGAGGTTTCTAACATTGATAAACACAAATTTTATTTTTGAAATTCAAGTTGGCTGGCTCTAAATCAATACCTAAATGGTATTAAAAATTTCAAAAAATTGCTATTTACCGTTAAATTTCCGAGAAATTATTTGAGGGTTTTCAATGCTGGTAAATAAGACAAATAGCTAAAGGTGTTCCAACTTGCTAAAACTTAAAGAACTAACTACTTTTCATTGTGGTAGAGGATTGAGATTTTTCGGGAAAGTGTAAGGACCATCCCAAGCCCTAATGAAGGCCTGAACATTCGTAAATTGAATAATTAAGGGCCTTAACATGATAAAAGGTACCCCTTTAAGATTTCTAAGACAAAAAAACTTTTTGGTGGACTCAATAGAAAATTGGAATATTTTACTAAAATATAGGGTGTCAAATCCAAATAACTAGAAGAGATTGAACATTTATAATTTAATATAGAATTACGGGAAATGTTCAGATTTGGAAATTTACAAAGAATAAATTATCAACCACTTATCAGTAAATTGAAATATTTATATTTTGCGAGATGGCAAAGCAACAAAAATTGAAATTAATAAATATTAAAATTTGAAATTACAAAACGGGATGATTGGTGTAGATGTAGCAAAATGGGCAATGATAATAAATTTTCAAAATTATAGAAAAATTCCTTTAATATTCTATAAAATAGAGTTTTCGTAGATAGCTAAATAAGTATTAAAGTATTTTCTTTTAATTTTAAAATTTATATTTTGGTTGAAAAAGATTTAAGAGTTAAAAACTAATAAAATACATTTCTAAGTGTGGTAGAAAATTTAAATACTTGCAAGCCGTTTAGACGGCCACCCCAAATAATCAAATATCTTTGAAAATTTGAACTTTAAAAAATTTGTTCAAAGAAATGGGGTTTAGAAATATTCTAAGCTAATAGAAAAAACTTCTTTCCTTAGAATAAAATTGAAATTTGGCATTTAAGTAAATATACCACCCCGAATAAATTTACAAACGAGAATTGTAAGTAAAAATTAGAAAATGTATCTTTCAGTGCGGAAGAAAATTTAAATTTTGCAAATTTGTAAAAGGATCACCCCCCCCCCGCCTCCTCCCCTAAACTTCTAAACTAATAGAAACAAAAAAATGTATATATATATATATTAGATAGCTTTAATTTTGTAGAGGCTGAAAAAAATTTTTTTTTAAGACACACAAATGTAAAGAAGTATATTAACGGTGATTCATAGGGCTATCACATACCTAAATATCAGAAGAAAAGCGATCGCCTGTACAGGAGCCATATAGTAATGAAAATAAACAACTTCTGGTGGCATAGCTGGATGAACCGTTATGTTCCTTGGGAAAACATGATGCTCTTTGAGAAAACATTGTGCTCATTTATTACATTTTTCTCTAGATTAGGCTAAAATTTGTATAGTTATTTTATAATATACTTAATTGTATAATGAGGCCATTTTGTTATTTCAAATGAGCACAGGCTCTCTGGTGAAAACGGGATTAAAAATTGTCTATATTTTAATATTTGTTATGAGGAAAAGGGAAAATAAACATTGAAATAGAATATATTACGAAGTAATAATTTTTAATTTGGTTCATATATCATTATATGGAGATATAGACTCTCTCAACCCACCCTATGGAATTGACCAACCACTGTAGATAAAGAATTACGATGGAGTAGGCTAAAAGATGAACAAAATATAAATGCCCAGCAAACAAAAAAGAAAAAAAAGATCCCTTTGCTTTTCAATAACAAGGTGGTAAATATTACGTTACGGTCTTCCTATGTCGTAGGAAATTCAGTTCCATTTGTGTTATTACTCCATGTCGCTGCGGCTTCTATGGCTTTGTTTGTTCTGTCCTCCTTATACGGCTATCCTTGTTTACGTCAGTTTTCTGCCGTCCCCAGGGGAACGCCTGTGTACGTCCGTAGCAACTTGGAGCTCAGGCTTTTTCCCGCCATTACAATAATGACGCAACAGCTGTTGTTAGGGTTTTTTTTACCTCCCCTTACCCTACTTTTTTGTACTCTTTCTCTTAAAAACACTTTGCATATTCATAAACTCAGTTGGTCTGCAGCTTGTATTTTATTAACTTTGCTTCTCTAACCATAAATAAACATTTAGGCATGCATACTTATATGTATATATTCGTATATTCATTTACTCAATCATTCATTTGGGTAGTTTTTTTAACACTACTACCAATCCAGGGAATCCAAATATTTACACTAATGACGTAGGGATAAGGAAGGTAGTTTTTAGACTAAATTTATCAGCATTTAAAGGAAAGACAAGAATCATCTATGAAGATAAGCTCACTAATTTCAGCTTTTATTCAAGTACTAATCTCATCACTGACAAAGTATATTATACTGCGTGCCCACTGGTGTTTGTTATTGTTTTTAAAAGGACTTTCAGGCAACTGGGACTAATTTCACCTGAAATTATTGATACAGAGAGGGTGACCTGGCGGTATAGGGGTAAGGTGTCAGACTTCTGTGCTGGGGTCCGGGGTTCAATCCTCGGTCACGGCAAAGATTTATCTGATTACCAAACACTTCCTTCACCTCTGACAAGACATCTTGTGAATGTTGGGAGTGCCAGGCCTCCACCGTGGTTCGGATTCCAGGTTAAACTGTAGGTCCTTCATTTCATCTCACAATCACCCTACCATTACACATTAGCGTAAGTGCGTATAACCCGAACGGTTAGTAAGACGCGGTGCTAATAATAATAATAATACAGTGAGCTATCACTTGCTTTAGTGCCGCAGTCCACTTCCTAGATTAAATTTATTGATCAGCTTACAGAGAATTTTGTTGACCAATAAACTAGCCTAAATGTCACAAACCATTGAGTATGTGGAAAAAGGTGTCTTGTTATCTGACTAGGAAAAGGGTGAAATTTAAATTCCTGAGATGTGAACCAAAATAATTTTACCTAATTAATTTAAACGATCGAGATATTTAAGAAAAAGTTTGTTTTATTTTAGTATCACATATTATTGATTTTTTTGTGTTATTTAACGCGTACTATTGAACCAATTGATTATATTAGCGCACGAAAATTTCTAAGAACGAGATTGAAAGGGCTTACCGATTTTGTCGGGGAAAATATTTTCACATACCTTTTAGGGTTCTTTTAAACGTCAAAATCATCATAAAACCGACGGTTTTACTTCCCCTTCAAAGGAAAGTGTGTTGAGGCTTTTTACCGCTCAAGAAAAATCCGTTGACTTCAGTTGGAATTTAACCCATGAGCATCGGGTCCTGAGGCGAGCACTTTACCCCAAAACGATGGAGGTCGAACACACATTAATATTTTCACTTTTGTTTTAAAAAAAAAGTACCTATTCAACTAATAATTGGGAGTGTATCACTGAATATAAGCCCGTATGCCATAATCCTTAGTAACTGGCTTGTAAATAAACTTTTGCGTGTTAATGGTGATCATACGTGTGCAAAAGGGAACATAGGCTAGTTTATGGTAATGTTAATTAAGTATACCACCTCTGTGGTCTAATGAATAGAGTTCTTGGCTACAGATCTAGAGGTCCTGGGTTCGATACCCTGCACTTACAAAATTTATCTGTGAAGCAATGGGTCTGGAACGGGGTCAAACTCAGTCTCGTGGTGGCAAATACGGAGCTCTTTGAATTAATAAGTAGTAGCTCAGATATATAAAACTGACATTAACGTCTCGAACAGGAGTCGTGTTGACCACCATCTAGCCGAAAATGTTGGCATTATCATCGTTAACAGTGGCGTCCGTTCTGTTGGCATAGCTCTAATGAGGGCTAACGCCATGGAGTTATTATTATAAGTACCACGTTCGGGTTATACGCATCCATTGAGTTATTAATATTAGCACCGCGTTCGGGTTATACGTACCCATGGAGTTATTTCAGCTTAAATATAAACAAACAAAAATAAGGAAGCACTGACTTGATAACTGCGATGTATGCCTCATGTTACATAAGCGCTGAAAATCGAAAATTTCTGGCAAACCAACTAAGGAGTGAAAATGGAATGTAGTCGAGAAAATACTCTCTTAAGAAATTGTAATTTCCCTGAATTGTGGTTTCACCTTCGTATAATTTTGAAATTTGAAGTTTAGTGCCACATCCTTTTAAGTTTCGTAAGAAACAAATATGATAAAAAATTGATTGTGTGGAATTGGAATGATGTAATCCAGCCTCTTTCCAGTGCTGGATATCAAAGAAGAGTAATGGGACAAAGACAAAAGATAAGACTTAGATTATTCTACATTACATTACTACTTCATTTAATTTGTTTGACAGTTTGGCAGATGTTAACCTAATTTTTATATTTGATTTCACAATAAATCTGGACTTAATAACATTGTTCGTACCACATCATATTGTATGTAATATTTTTGTTTTAATATTTTAATTTGTCAACTTAGGTTTTAAAATATTCATCAACTCCTTTGAGATTAATATTTTGGTTGATGATGCATTATACTTTTATATAAATATTCATATCTTACACTATGTTTCTTCACCAAAATTATAATTAAATTTATACATTTAAATTGTTGTTAATTTCACTTAATATATCTATCCCTTTATAAACGGTTTTATTTATAAAATAATTTTTTATCTATTTTTCTATATCAATTTATCTAAGTCTTAACTTTCATTTAAATAGATAGCTAAAAGAACAAAAATAATAATCGGACAAATTTCAAGTACTACAATATTAAAAATATCAAATTTAATCATACAAACTCGATATCATTATTTGATACATTTTAACAAGTTTTATCTCATTCAAAAAATCATCATATTATTATTCATTTACTTAATAATTCATACAACCAAAATATAACTTACTTTATGGACTATGAACTCTAAAGTCCATTGCCGTACTTACAGAAGTATTTCACCTATCATTATCTTAAACTAGTTCTATCCAGTCCACCTCATTACAACCTATCTCTTTCCGGTCCATTCTAATGTTACACTCATGCAAAAAACCAAAACCCTTGATGCGAAGTTTGACCAGTAGAGGTCTAAGCTCACAAGTAGGAATTATCTTGTGCAGAGGTATGATAGGAAGGGGTTTGGAGAAAGGGGGACTGGAGGGGACCGCATCTCGCAAATATTCCTTGGATCCAATGGGAAGCACGTATCGCATTATTGCTAGATTTTCAAGCAGTGAACCTTGCTCCAAGGCATGCCATGATGATGTTACGAGTAGGGAAGACCTCTTCTACAATGAACTACTACGCCGGTGTAAGCGATCGCGTAAACTTAAAGACATAGGCCAAAACTTTAACCTATTATCTTAGAAGATGAATTGTCTATTTTAAAAATTCCTTCACGCATTGCGATTTAAGTGAAGGCATGGAATTTACTGGTTATAATTATTAGAACTACATTAAGATGCTGGTAGGTAAGACGTTTTTAAAGGGATTTTTTTCCTACTATGTAGTAATATTCTAGTAGAAATGAGGCCTTTCATAAGGCTCTTTCTACAAAGCTACTACCATTCTTTGATTTTTATTTAGTCAAATTATTTTCTGGGCTTGAGCCTTCTGACATATATTAGTATCAACTATATGTATATTATGTATAAAGCAAATTTTTATGTATTAATTATGTAAATATTCAAGCAGAGTAAACAAAAATACTAAGGTATTGCCAATTAAATCTATTTAACTTATGTTAAAACTTTCAATTTTATTAAAATTATATAGAACCAATATTGGAATGAGCTTGTTCTTAGAACAATCCTTTGTTCTGTGTGTATTAAAAATGTATCTTTTAACCTTTTTGTAGTAGATAGAAATATATAAATATTTCTAACATTTTATAGTTATCAATCATAAGCTAAAATAAGCTGGATCATCTAAAATTTGAGTACTCGTGTTACAATAAATCACACTCCTAAAATAATAAACAAAAATAATCCTACTGTATTTATGAATGAGGAATACACTTTCAAAATTAAAGTTGGTCTCTTCTATCACATACAAGCAGTTTCGCATTCAGAATTTTGTTACAATTATTTTGACAGTGTAAAACGCAGCAGGTAAGTATGAGTGAGTCGAAATGATATTTTTAATGCAACTCCCTTCCTCCTCCCCATTCCCTTAAAGAATCCCTTAAGGCACACCCACTTCTAAGTGATACGCCATATACACGCTTCCCATTTCCTCCGCTTGAATATTACATCTGACAACTTTATTTAGATCCCATAAAAAGGATTTCACTTTTTTTCTCCCTTCCCTTTTGCAATGTCCTGCTATGCTTTCCTCCAGAATATTCCACCCCCTTTTTTATTTTCATTTTTCTTACCTTTTCTCATTTTGTACATCTTCTTTCTAATAAACTTCATGCCTTTCATACTTTGTAACAAAACACATCTATCTACCTTTAATGTCATCTTTCATTTTGTATTCTTCTACGAAAAAACAAAAAAATACAATATTCAATTTGGCACTACTTTAAAATTTGTTTCCTTTTTATGTATCTTTTCATGTACTACAATCTTTAGAGATGCCCGTGCATTCGAATGCCGCACTGATGAATAATACTCCAATATATATATATTAATTTTTAACTACAAAAGGCAGTCTACGTATTTTTCTATGTTTTTATATTTTTTGACTCATTATACTCATTATTACTGGGGCCCGCGACTGTTTTGATTACTGCTTGACTTACCCATTTATTCTGCCATTTGTATGTTAAATGTAGTTAGAAAGCAAACAAACTAATTTGCCACGGTATCAAATCATATTTTGCAAACCATGTATTATAACAAAAGTGAAATTATCTCCTGATAACAATACTAATTACAGTATTTCTTGTATAAAACCAGAATGGAGATATTAACGTAAAATTGTCTACAAAAAGTAAAGAAAAAATCAAACAAGACATTAATATTTTATATGAGTCGCGAAATAATGTTCACAGAGAAAGACACAAGTAAAGTGAAGAAAATTGACCGTTTATTGGGACAGGGAGATCTAATGAGTGCGTTGATGATTTATTTACTTTCAAGTTAATCACAAGGTTTGGTAATGACTTAGTCAAATTGATACGGATGATTAAGGTAATGCATGGGAAATATACTTGAGATGACGGGAGGCCAAGGACGTTAATAACACTGAGAAAAATCACATGAGGAAAATCACCTTCTTTTCCGTTCAGTTTTGACCTTTTGGTCAGGGACCACCAAGTGCTATTTGCGAGTTTAATGGCTGACAACTCCGAGTCATTGGTGCGGTTGTCAATAAGATTTGCTCTAAACACGATAAAGTATCATCTTTCTATGAATGGATAATTCCAATATAACATAATAATGTTTTGGTATCAGCAAAGCCTCTACCATAACAATATCTGAATGAGTGGGAGATTGAATTAATCGTGGAGATTTTTATTCTAGTTTTCCATTGTCAGAAAGGGCTGTTTTAAATCTTGATTGGATGAACTAAATGAGGTTGTCCCTGAAAAATTTCCTAAATTACTTTTATGAAAAATATTTTAAATTTCCTCTAAACACTACCTTCTTCATCTTTGACAAATTAGTATAGTTAAAGTGCGCTTAGCATGGATGAGTTGCAAGACGTGTTGTGGAGAAAAATTAAGTATTAATTTATTTTATATTATCTAGGATTTAATCTTTAACGTCTAGCACGTTATATATCTAGTGATATGGCTCCTTTAGTTTGGACAACCCTGGCTGGATTAACTAAAGTTAAAGGTCCTCCCCCTCCAGAAAACCTTCACATTTTCCTAAAGTTTTCCTTTGCTCCAGCTCTCTATCTGCTGCAGTGAATGGGTAATTTTATCCATGGTGGCGCCGGGGCGCCGCTACGAGACGCCGTGTGCTGAGTGCAAGGGATAGCCTCAATTCAACCTCCCCTCTGATTGAGATTTGTAGGTGTGACGCGTCTAGCATGTGATGACTGGGGAGGTAGAAACTCTATAACTTAACTGAAAAATTTTGGGAGATGTTGCCTCGTGGGACATTGGCATAGTATACCTACGTATTAGGGATGGAACCCTTTAACCCTCAAACGTTTGAATCTCTCAGATCTTTAAGGACTGTCCTTAATTAAGTAAGGCTTTTATTTATGATTTTACAACCACCCTCCACTATGTAATAGGTTTTAAGTTTTTCCGTCACCCCTTTCCCCTCTTCATTATTACGTAATTTTGTACGATTTGGTAAATTTAATTAATTTAATCGTTTAGTCAATTTTAGACAAATGGATTGGTAGCTAATAGAGTAATAAGACATTTTAAAATACTTGATTGCTGTAAATAATTGAAATGTAACTGAAATTCTCTTAATATACTTATTTTCTGGCAAAAAATATAGTTATTTTCTTACTATAAAAGTTGATAAAAAATCTTATGTAAGGTGGATTCTGACCCCCCATCCTCCCTCGTAATAAAAAGTAAGAAAATGCTTACAGTCCCTCCTGCAAAATATCCTTGCATAGCTTAAGGACGGATCCTTAAGGAAATTTCGAGAATTAGAGAAAATATCAGATTAGAGTTAATCTTTTTTTTAATTTTTTAATTGAAAATTTCATCTCCAATATAACTATAGGAAAAACTTGAATTGAAAATTTCATATCCAATATAATTATAGGAAAAACTTAACAATCAGAACCCTGATTATTAATTTAACATTCAACTGAATGCATTATAATCATAATGAATTAGTTTAGCAAAGAAACTTTACATTAAATTACTATTCATATTTCCATTTATTTTGTTAAATTTCTTTTTTTTTCTCATGTTAATAGCTCTTTACAAGTTCCAGATTGAAGTTCTATGCTTGGAATTCTAAGATAAAATAGATATTTGGATTCGAAAATAGTAGGTTCTAACCATCTCTATACTATATATTATATTTATGTATTAATAAATTATATATTAAGTTAGTCAAACTCAATTATTCGACACATTGATACATTTGGTTCTTACTTGTATAAAAATAAATTTCTAGAATTGATGGTAATATAAAGATTTTTTATATCTAAATTATTAGCTCTCAAATTCCAGTAGATTAAAGCTATGTAATTTGAGAATAATTACAGATTTTAAATTTGATTAATATTGAATATTAATTATCTTTCTTCTTAATTTTAGTACCAACAAATGGTAAATTTTCCCAACGTGATCTTTTTGTTCTAGTAATCTTGCGCAAATCAAACATGGACTTTAAAAAATTATTTATAATATTTTATACACTTTCTAGGTTTTTTCATATACATTAAAGATCTTGTATATAAATAAATAACCTATTATTTTTGTCAGGTTATCCGCTCCAGTTGATGAATGATATAAAGCGTTAATCTTATAGTTTACTGTACTACCGATGATGATATCGTGGTTCAAATCCCGCCCTGCTGTACTTTGGATAGTCTACCTTAAATGATTCTCCACTATACCTCCACGAAAATTAGGATACACTACCTCTGAATCTGACCATCTTTAACACAGTAGCGTAATCAGTACATATGTATACAAACCGAACCTGTTGTGAGACTTGGAGGTAAAAAAGAATATTGATGTGGAATGTGTTGATGAATAAGAATAGAATATCTATAAAACGGTATTAAATATTAAGATTTGGAATTGTAAAAAACGGTAATCTGGATTAGATTTATGTACGTATCTTGAATTAAAATAATAAAAAAGCACATGTCCAATTAAGTAAAAATTGAATGCAATAATAAAATATGTATGGACAACATTTTGCCACAAAGCGTTCACAGATCTCCATCTACAACGTGGCTTATGAAACATTATTTGCAAGAAAGCTTTGGCTGAAGGTAAAACATACAATCATCAAAAAAAATTGGTTCCAGCTTGTATGGCAAAAATAAAGCCTATTCTCAGTGATCTCTCTGGTACAACTTTACCGCGTAGATGTTACCATGATAGAACCCTAAATATCAATAAATCGCGAAATTCCGTAGTTTGGACTGGGATTTCAAAAAAAACTTTTATGAAGTATGAAACCCTAAAAACTAGTGTTTACAACACGGTACATAATTTCAATGACGCCAATCAAGCAAAGTGTAAACTTCTAAAGAAAATGGGAAACGAAGCGGGTATTAATTGCGTCTAGGTCCATGTAAAGTTCAATAAAACTATAATCAGAAATCCTAATATGTTGCGATAGGATATTCAAATAGAGCATGGCAGACAAAAAGAAATGTCAGAAGGAAGAATTAAGAAAAATAAGATGTTGAAGACCCTGAATATGGTCCTGTTCTATATACAGGAACCAACACTGCTTTATATAAGGTATTATTACTACAAAATGCTAGTCTTGCAGCTATTTTATTAAATTATATTCCCGTAAAATGTATGTTATTACACTAATGTACCGTTTCATCTAAAACTGTTAAAAAAAGAGCTTAAAATTCCACCAGATGTTTATGGTACTAAATTACACTAACTGAAACGCTTCTGTGTCAATAAGTTTAATATTTAGCTCATAGTGCAAATACAAATTCACAATTTCTTATTCAAAAATATAAAGTTCATGAAAAATATCCTTAATAAGAACCGTTTAAATATCTCCAAAAAAGTGGTTCACGTTTTGGAACACATTACATTTATTATGTGATAAAAAAGTCAAGTCCCCGTCGTAAGTACATTCTGAGGAAAAAGTAGAGACTAAATAAATATGATGAATTTAACATGTAGATCATAGTGGTGTTCGTATCCCTTAAAAGATACAACATTCATCGCATCTCTCTTTGCTGAATAATCACAATTGTATTCACACCAATTAATAGATTCATTAAATTAGATTAATCGCTATCATATTTCATGAATCACCTAAGCAGAGTTGAATTTCAGAAAGTACCAAGCACTTATTCCTAAGATGATAGTCAAAAGTAAATAAAACTAACTTTTTATTTTTCATAAAATTAATTTGCAAAAATGTATAATCAATCTCAAAATCAAACGATAACGACAAAATTGTATTAGGCAATAAAAAAAATTCTGTCTTCTTAAAATAAAAAACAAAACTTCAAAGAAAATAAATAAATTAAAATGTGCTATGTCATAATAAGCTGTTGTATCTTTACTACCACTTTAAATCCTTTCTCTTTTTCTGTCCTTAATGAAGGAAGTTTTGGAAAGAACCCGATCTAATTTAGTGTCAAGGGGATAATAAACGTAGGGAGTACAAGTTTCTAGCACAATACTTCCCTTTCTTACTATACAGGAAGGACTTGATAAATGTAGACAATACATTTTACTTAAAAAAGAAGTTAGGAAGAAAAGTTTTCTCATGAAATAAAATAAGACAAATTGTTTTATTTTGTTACGGTGAAGCACATAGCTCATCTAAAACAAGTAAAGGTTATTTTTGTTTTCTTAGCCATGTGGTTTTCATTTAGGGATTTCGTGAGCTTTTTCAGTAAAAAGGAATTTTCCTTGATAATATATGATGGATGAATTTTCGAAGAGTAAATAAAGTGTGTACCACGCTAGTAAAATAAAACTGGACCATGAGAAATAAAAGGAATACTGTGGATGGTGTGAGAAGAAAAAGGTAGTGTAGATGGAAAAGATGGGGGAAACCCTATGTAACAAGAAAAGAAAGTTTTTTTTAGGGGTGTGTGGGTAGAGAAGGGTGGTTGGAGAGTGTGTTATCTTGGGAAATTTGTGCTTCGGAAAGTAGCGAAAAAGAAGAAATCCCTCGAGTTGTAAGATCGGTCACGTTTTTTGGCTGTCGAGTAAGAAAAGTGTTTAAAGTTTCAATGTGTTATAGACATCAGAGAGAGCGACCTTCCATATCCACTCCGATGGCTTTCTCTTCTTTCTTCTTGCGTGGTTAAACCCACTCATGTCCAAGGAATGTTTCAAAAATATTATTTTTTTAATTTATATGATTGTAATCCTAAGCACTATGTCAAGTATTTATTTTTAAATTGTAGAATGAAATTAATAGTATATTCAAACATGTGTTGTATCTAAAAGTTAATGCAATCTTCAGAACTAAGTTTAGTTCCATGCGCAAAGGCAGTATATATTTATTCACAATAAAAACGGTAGAGATGAGAAAGGTAAAATTTGTAGGAAATTTACTCGACCATGTGTGGGGGAAGAAAGAGAAACCAGTTTGGGGAAAACACCCTCAGTACACAAGACAAGTCTCAAGACACCGGCCAACCAGACCAGACGGCAAAATATGACCATCGATGTGGTTGTCATTCAGCATCTCTTGGAATTAAAACATCGTCCCCTAGATTTTTTGTTCGTCTATTGGGTGATGATGGGTTGACTCACAGGACCAGAATAGCGACTTATTTATAGTTTATTCTAGGGAATGTATTTATACTTATACTAAGAATTTCGTGTCATATAAAGGATTTGCTGACCTAAGAATCTCAATTATACAGAGCTATTCAGATCGTCATGTAAAAAATTATACGAATTGTAAGGGGTGGCAATACAAGTATTGCCACGTTATGAACTTGAGAGAGGCGATGCCAAATTGCGGAGCTACGAGACGTAAAATTAGGCGTTGTATAAACGTACTTTTAAAAGGATGTACTACTAATAATATGCTCAGTATTAATAAGCAAAAAGTTGAACATAGAACCCACCCTCAGTTTCCCTTTTTAAGGTAGCAAGATTAACTTGATTGATTCTACAATGGATTATAAGATACAGCCATAATGTGATAAGGCAAATTAACTGTTATACTATGAATTTCTTGCGGATGTACATTTAAAGAAACTATTATAAGGTGAAAACATTTTTTTTGTCAATATTGATAACATTTTACTTCTTTATTATTGTTATTTGATAGGTTTTGATAAAAGTAACAGATTCAGATCACATGACCTGATAGTTGAATAATTGAAAGTAGATTAAGTTTTTTTTTCTAGAAGTTAGAAAGATGTCAATTCGTAAGGAAATTGAGATAAACCTTTTAGGTTAAAGGTATAAATATCTATATGCCTTAGCCTAGTTTATCTTTATACACAACATGTTGACTAACAAGAACGTAACAAGTTGTTTTACAATATAAACGCATTCACAACTCCTGGAAATGTTGGTCAACAAACTGAAGTTGGGAGAGCCGGTCAGTGCCAGTTTACTGTATTGGCTGGTGTTGGCTCAAATTGTTGTAGAAATTAAATAGCCAACACAACATATTTACAAGCATGGGAGGTTCTGAGTATGCAAGTTTTTCTCTTGGAGTCACATTTTTTATTTACACTTCAACGCGTAGGTGAGAATAGAGAAGTTTAAGCAAACAGGCCCCTATTTAAAATTCTACGGGATGGAATGCGTACAAAGTTATTAAATCCAATTTGCAAACTTAGGTAAATAATTCATTATTCTCATATACGCACCTTCAATTCTACGTACAGCAAAAAAAAACTGTAAATCCCCTACTGATTTTTACGTTGTTTTTTTCTAAAATAGTCAATTTCCTTCAAACACAATTAATGAAGGAACGGCTAATAATACGTCATCCCCCATGGTCAAAAATGTGTAGACTGATTTTAAGCTAGAGCAGGGCCCGGAATGTTTATCCAACAACTTGTCATGAATGAACGCGAACTACTTTATCATCTTACGTTTGCCAAATAATTTGAGGTAAATAAGCGTCGTTTATACTTTTTATATTATGTTGGTTCCCAACATTTTGGTATTTACATAATAAATAAGGCTTAATACCTAGGCTACTTCTTAGCAATCATTCGATGATGCACCGATGAACCCGTTTCAATATGTTAGCATGAAACAGATGATCAATTAAAATAACATAATCCATATAACCTCAAGTGCACTCCCAAATTAAGTCGAGTGAAGAGTACCCGTTTTAGTGACTGAATGATCTAAGAAGTCACTCTCGTGTTAAGCTGGCCTTCTGAAGACGTGGAGCTCTGGGTTCTAATCCTGGTTGAGTCTACTAAGTGTGATTTAACCTAAATATTTTATCACTATCCTTCTAAGCAGATTCGAGTAAATTACCTCTAAAATGATCTCGTCCTCATCTCTACCCCGTTAGACAAATTACCAAATATGCGTTTAGCCTGAACAGGTATTAAGAAGTAATAGTGGGGAAAAAAGATTGAAGGATGGTTCCAACTGGTATCCGGGCAAAGCTTTAGAGAGAGAGAAAAAAAGGTTAGCTGCTTGCTGGACTATGGTTTAATGTGACATCACGTTTACCAGCGGACGTGCGGTCATTCGAGAACACGCTTCACTGTTATAACAGTCATTGGGGATGTGTTGGTTAGGGGAGGGAGGGGTAAAACAGGGGAATAGGAAGGATTTTAGTTGCAGTGGTTGGTTAGAGGGTGAAGTAGGATAGAGGGGTGCTGGAGGTTGTCCCCCGCCGCGTGATGTGGTCAACTGGCACGTTTCGGTGTAATATCTGGCGGATAGTGGAACTTTTTGATTCGAGGCCACTGGGACACACAACGTCATTAAAATGAAACAGATGAGTCACTGAACAGGAATGACAAAAATAAATAAGGAAGGACATGATTAAAAAAAATCTCTTATTTGCCGTATGTAGGCCTATATGTAATGCATAATTTTTTATTTAACCGTGTTTTTCCACCCATCCGAGCAATCATGATTTATTTTTAGCATCACGTCTTACTGCCCGTTCAAATTATACTCTTATGTACTAATTACGTAAATGGTTTCAGGATGAGAAAGGTTATATCTGATAGGAAGTTAACCCGCATTTGCGTAGAGTTAGAGTGGAAAAATAGAAACCCCCATCAGTACAACCAATCAACATTTGAACCTCAAAAGTAGGCACGATTGACTTACTTTAATAATGTAGAATTATATAGTAATAAAATAATTGGTCTTGGTAGTCTCGAGGTAAAGTGTCCGCCTAAGAACCTGATGTTCGTGGTTTCGAACCCAGACGGGGTTGACAGATTATTCTTGAGTGCTAAAAATCCGTAGAAAACTTCCTTCGAAAGGGAAGAAGATAGGTTGGTCCCATGGTAGATGGTGTAATGTAAAAGAACCCTAAAAAAAATCGGGATGATACCTTTACCGGAAACATTGGTGGCTCTTTCACTCTCGCTAATAGAAATTCTCGTGTGCTGATATAATCAGTGGGTTCAGAAAGTGTACAATCAATACCTCAAATAAATAAAAACTAAGAACACAACTAGTATTATCATTACTAGTCATACTTTTTACATCAACTTTAAACAAACAATTTACTTACATAACATGATGCAATTTGAATATAAAACCAATTAAATTAAACACTCAACCTAATACACCCTTATTTGATTGAACCAAGTTATTTTTACTGTTACAGAAAGTATCCTATACCATATAAATACTTTTTAGTTGGAAAAAACTGAAAATAAAATAATTCCTGGTTTGCTTGACGAAAAAGATAACATACTAAAATTACAAGGTAGTGATTATTTTTCTCTTGTATCCAACTGTACATCACGATGCAAGTGGATGAGCGTGCAATTTCCCCCCCCCCCCCNCTCCTCTGAAGGTTTGAGGGAAAATTCGGGAGCAAAGTGGTATGAGGGCGAAGGGAAAGGGTTACTCTGGGGGAAGTTTGGAATCGGAGGTAATTGGTTTCATTTTCACTTGGTCAGGTTTTCGTTCGGTGGGGAGGTTTATCTCTCTCGTATATATCTACCCCCTCGAACCCCACCTCACGACCCCTCCCCAATACCTACTTCCTGTCTGTCTGTAATCTCCGTGTTGAAAACGGTGTGTCTGCTGTCTAGTTTCTAGGCGTTACAGGTCTTGTTTGTATAGAAACGTCGTCCATCTTCGTTCTGTCTTGGCCAAATGTGTTACTGTCAAACTTTTGAAATATTTCCCACAGCGCACAAAGCCACAACGTGAGCTGGGTAAGCCTTGATAAGAAGAAGAAAAAATAACATCTCAGTTGTCATGTTGTATCGTTTGAAAGTCAATGTTTGATGAACTGCCAATTCAAGATTATATACTAGAAAAAAAATAGTTATTATTAATATCTAACAAAAGAAAGGCAAGACTCGTATTTGTATGTTCCAGTCTCAATAGGATCAACATTTTCTTTAAAGATCTCAAAGAAACCCAAAATACGACTATCCACGTTTAAAAAAATCTCAAACGTTATTCTAGAAAACATCATTATCATAATATAGGGTATATTCTCTAGTGCCGTTAACGGATATTAGGATCTATAATCTAATCTAAGCAAACTACGTTCGCTTCAGTGGCCAAACAGTCTAAGGCATCACTCTCGCTACTGACTGAACTGCCATGGGTGGGGAGATTAGGGTTCGAATTCGGGTCGGGTGTACTAATGGCGATTTTCCTAAATTATTTTAAACGCAAATGTAGGTACATTTACTCTAATTTTAAACTTTCTTGGTTCTAAAACATTAACAAAATTATAACATGTGCGTACAGCCTGAAAGGGTAGAAAGACGTGGCGCTAGGAATAAATATTTATATTCGCCTGGAAAGAATATAGGAAAACAATTTATACCAGTGATGGGGGCGAATACCATTGGAGGATTGACCTCTGGTATGTAA
Organism: Timema californicum; assembly: GCA_902141385.1. Taxonomy (NCBI): domain Eukaryota; kingdom Metazoa; phylum Arthropoda; class Insecta; order Phasmatodea; family Timematidae; genus Timema; species Timema californicum. Next base: position 501,251 of record CABFOW010000027.1, read on the forward strand.
ATCCAGTCGTGTCAACCAATGATCTTATCTTACCGGCTGCAATATGTATTTGTATTTGTAGATATCTGTGAGATGTATCCTAACTTCAGTGGCGTTTACATTGTTTTTTGCAGAAAGCTTGTTAAGAGTCGTAATATTCAGTGCAGAGCAAGCACACAGCCATATTCCCGTGACAAAGATGGGTAGGTGGCACTGAGGGTGGAATATTTCAAGGTCTTGATCTGTGAACGGGGAGGTGGGTGGTGGTATAAAATCTAGGAACACGGTCCCATCCCTCCCTATACACCCCATCCCCTCTCCGAGTTACATCAAGACTATATATTTCTGCCGATACTAGATAGGACGGGGAAGAGGAGTACACAGGCCGGTATATATCACAGCGATCGTTTGCTAAACTTTAACCTTTTCTCTTCACTACATCCCGTGCGAAGCCCCCTTTCTACCCCCCCTACCCCCACCTCTTTGAATCCCCCTACGAGGCACGTGGGCTTCTCGCCCCTCTTAGCCCACCAGCAAACCCGCCCCTTCTTTTGATGTTGGCAGCGTGTGTGCGTATGTGTGTGTATCGGAGCCCACGGTGTTCCCATGGCAACAGACAGATCTGGTTCCTCGGGCTACACAGGTACACAGCCCCCAACCCCCTTTTCCACTCCCCCACCCCTCAAACGAAAAAAAACCTACCTTCATTCCACCCTATTTTATCCCCCGTCGACGCAACCCGACAGAAAAAAATTTCTGCCAAGGGAGACAAAAAATAAGTATCGTGTTCCCCTTTTTTTTGTGTAGTTTTTAGCTCATGTGGAAATTTGTATCACGATTATTTTTAATATGTATTCATTTTATATTGAGTATCATTAAATTGAAATAAATTTGTATTGTTATTTACGGGGTGATAATGAATTTGGTCTCAAATGAAGTTAAATTAAAATATGTTAAAATTAAATAAATCCTTGGTATGGGTTTTTAATATATAATATTAAATTAAAAAGAATTAACGTTTCTCGTATCAGTAATTTAAACGTTTACTGTATTATTATTTTTATTACTATTAAAATCATCATCATTATCAGATCTTACTAACCGTTCGGGTTGTATGCACTTACGCTAATGTGTAATGGTAGGTTTATTGTGAGATGTAATGAAGGACCTACAGTTTAACGTGGGATCGAAACCGCGGTGGAGGCCTGGCATTCCACACATTCACAAGTTGTGATTAATACACGTCTTGTCAGAGGTGAATGAAGGGTTTGTCATCAGATTAATCTGTGCTGGGACCGAGGATTGAACCCAATCACAGAAGTCAGACACCTTACCCCTAGACCACCAGGTCACCAAACGTTTATTGTAGATCTATAAATCATTTACAGAACATATAAAATATTTTAACTCATCATATTACAGACTAGAGGTCGATTTCGTTCTTCGCACGGTTAAGCAGTACCAAATTTTATTCAAATTAAAACGTTTAACATCTGGATGTCCACTTTATGATAGTTCTTGGTTCTACCATCCTGAGCTAGCTATTTCCAATCACAATCTAATCATGATAACTGAAAAGTTTAAGTAATTAAAATATTTTAGACAAAATAATAACTTGTCCATAAACTGAGTGCACAAACTAAAGCAACCAATTAACACCGCAATCTTTACCTAAGAATAATAATTAATAAGATAAACAAACTAATTTACATTGTTAAATAAATTATGGTTCTCCAAAGATAATAAATAAGTAATGTACTCTGTTACAGAAACACATTGGATAGTAAGCTAAGCACCACAGTTTTCCAAAGAACACCACGGTTATTTGAGCTGTAAGCTCCAAAGTTTGTTTATTTTAATTGTTATGTCACTGCTAGATAGGCGCTTATTAATCTTTCTAATTTTATATTACAAAATACAAAAATCAAATTTTCAGCCATACCGAATTTTTTTTTTTTACTATTAGCCATTTACCCCATCCTACTTTTAAATTTCAAACTTTAAAGCTTTTATGGTTATTGTTCGGCGGCTTTTTTTTTAAAGTGGCCAATTTAAATTTTCTTCCATGCCAAAATAAGATTGTATAATAGTTTTGTAAATATGTTAAGCCACAGCTAAACGCCGCTTACACCAACCATTTTTCATTTTTAAATGTTATTATTTATTTGATTATCTTGTTTGGTTTATTTACGTGCTTGCCAAATTTCAATTTTAAATTCCAATGAAATATAATGTTCTATATTTGTTGTATCAAATATGAGCTCTTCTATTTCTTGGGCCTCAATATTAAATTCTTAAATTTTTGTTTGGACATCATTCGGCTCCTCGGGAAGCCTATATGTCAAACTTAAATTTTATACCACACTAAAAGGTGTTTTTATATCAGTTTTAGGAATCTTGAACGAAACCCTTTCTCCAATTAATGTTTCTTCATTTTGGAATGTATGGATCAGACTTTAATGGTTGTTTGGGGTGGTTTCCATACCTGTCTGACAAATTTAAATCTTCTATCATACTGAAAAGTATTATATTATTTCAGTATTGGGAATTTTCAAATCCCCCATTTCACCAGCCCTCTCGCTAAAGAGTAAATATTTAACACAAATTTTATTATTGGAGTTATTCCAATACATTCCCAGAAAATGTAGGTTATATACCTCCCCTAAAAGGCCATTTTTTTAACCAAAGTCCCCTTCAACTCTCCGTCCTTAGATATTTAAAAAAAAAATTAAACCTTAAATTATGTTATGGCAATTAGTAGTGATCTGGCCCTATTTCAGTTTTTTACCAAACATAAAACTAGTAGAAAAACATTTTTATAGAATGCAAACATTTTTCTCACTGACAAAACTGATAAAATTTTATATAAGTACTATTATATATATTATATTTAAAAAAACAACAGCTGTTGATCACACATATATTTCAACGTTTACACATTGAAAATGGTTCCAATATATTTTTTAACAGTCAAAAATGTTTCATCTTATTTAAATCACTCAAAAATTAGTCACGAAATGCACTTCCTACTCTTAAGCTTCATAAATTTAATTCCCTCCCAATTATTTTAGCGGGATAACGCCAACAATCAACACTCAGTTTACCCTGAAAACGGCCAGTCTATTTATACTATGATACAATCGTATACGATTGCTACCTTCCAGGAAAACTAAAGATAAATTGAGACCGGATCTTAAACTTGTGGTCACGTTGTGTAGGCCCTCAGGCTATCAATGTACTAGGTTTTTTAGTGACAGGGAGCTTGATGTTTGAATCTCAGCTGGGTGTATTTTATCACCCCATTATTAATGATAACTTATCTAAAAATGTATGTTGTTGAGGACGGGTTGTGAGGGAAACATTTATCATCATCACCGTATGAAAGACTCTTTGACTTTTCACCAGAGTCGGGCATGCCAACTATTTGTTTTGACTCTAATGGTCTGTATTTTATCAGAACCGAGAGTATCAACTCTGTTAGAAACAGTAGAAGTCGAGAGCAGTCGCAGGTTTCCACCTGGGTGGCTCCTGCCTCTGGTTCATTTCCATGATGAAATCCGCCTTTGCTGTGCTCGTCGCTGTTTCCCTTCGCCTCTCTCTTAGCCAACCTCCCTTACCCCATGCACACTTCTACCCTTCCAGGACCCTTTGCCCACTCTGAAACAGTCTTGCCAACAAAGAGTTTTATATAGATATACATCCTACCCGGTCTACGGAAACCAAAATATACAACCAAAAGTTTAAAACAAACTCGGTTGAAAAAACTAAAATTGATGTAGGGTTTTGTTACTTGTAACTTAAAAATCCAGACATTTTGAGAAGAGTTATATGGTATGGTATGGTGGTCAGTGCACCTGGCTACGATTATAGGGTTAATGAGTTCGATTCCCTGCTGGTAACATGTTTTATTTTGCCGAAAGGGGACTTTTCCAACGGTCACCAGGGTTTTGTTAGTTAGGCTTAAGTTCAGAAAATTCTGGCTCCACAACTTAATAATCTTTATCATCTCTATCTCCATAGGTGTACCTTGGGCAACGTTCTGTGCCAACAGAGGGCTAAAATTCTACACACAGGCGACAGCTAGATCGAATATCCCTCCCAGTTACAAGGTGCCATACGCTAAAAAATATATATATTATAAGAGACAGGTCAGATTTATTTTTTAATTTAAAATTCGAATGGAACATCTGTCTCCTCAATTTACCAATGAATCCGGAATATCAAACTAGAATCTTAGAAATCCATAGTATGAATATGGAAACATCTAGAACAGGTAGAAAGACGCAATGCAGATTTTTTAAAAGCAAATAAAGTTTTATTTTACAATAAAATTAATATATTTATTTAATATTTTACCTTTCTTTCAAAAATTATTAATAATAATAGCATACTTTTTCAAGACTATCTTACGTCCAATCATTTATGTTTACGCACGAAGAGCAAACATACCACAGAAATGGTAGCCACATAAAACAGTCTTAATTTATATATTTTATTTCCTTTCTTCCCACCAACTTCTTCAAGAGTGTATTTTTCCAAGGAGACTATTTTTAGGGTTTGGGTGAGGGTGGTAAAAACTCAGATAGAGTTAAGGGTGAAAGGGAAGGGGGAGAGACTGGTGGGGTCTCATGTTGGTGGGTTTAAGATGGGACATGCGGGTAAGGGTGGTTTTTGGGCGAGAGGGGTGGGCAAAGGGAGAGTTTGCTGTAGGGATTGGCTTATCTCGTTTGCGCAGACTTTTGCTCTCCCCGACTATTTCTGACTCCTCTGTCCCTAGGGCTGTTTTGGGGTTGGTTCGTAGAGCTGACTTTACGGCCATCCATGATAGTAGACAAATAGTTCAAGTGAGAACTATGGATCGTTTTTCATATGCTATTAAATAACGAACTAGTTTTAGCTACTCATATCCTAATTGGTCAAATGTGTATGCCTCGAGATGACGATGGATGTTGGTGTTTTAAGTAAATCTGAGCTAGAAAAAGAGTGTCTTGCAATAATTATTAAGTATATTTGTACCCCGGTATACAACCAAATTGGTTCAATTAATTTTTTCAAACTTGTTTTTATATGGTACATGGCTTACCTGAAGGCAAAATAATGGTTTTAATACTATATTTAAAATTAAGGGCACTTTATTGATGATTGGTTTTTGAAAGTTTGAAATTTAAAAAAAAAAGGGACAATTTTGTTCAAATGGATACTTAAGAAGTTTCTTATAAGATACATAGGGTTGTTTGATTTAAAAAAAAAATTAAAATTCCTTTCAAGGATAGTTAAATGATGACTGACGACTAGCATAGGCCTTACCACCCTGTCTTGTGGAAAATAATTGTTGGCTGGTCCGTTGTTTAAAATAGAATGAGAACCACTCGCGACAGTCCGATTTACATAAGAATAGGGAATAAGAATAAGAATAGAATCTGATATGACTTGAAAAGTTACTTTTAACAATTTTAACCTATTCATGTCAGTTAATTTTATGTGCAACTGTCACTTTTGATGGATTTAACCAATACGTAATAAATAACACTGATAACATAGTAAAAATGTTTTATTGTTGGCTGCAAATAGATATCGCTGGTTTTTTTTTAATGTTTCGTACTAACAAAATCCTTCTATATTAGTCCTACCATTACAGTAGGTAAGTCATATGAACTGAAGCTAGATGATAAAATATGTGTTTGAAAAAATGACTTTGAAAAAATGACTTTGAATTTGGAATCAAACTCGGGAGTGTTGGCTTAGCAAATCGAAGATCTTACCACTGAAGCGTAACTTGCCCAAGACCATATATCACTCCCTATTTTAAGATATATTCTATAAGGACTTGTGAGATCGTTATCTACTTATAGTTCACATTGTTGAGCACGCAGACTGTGAAGCGGTGCGATTATAAAGCTCATTCGAATATCAATATTCTCCTCCAGCTTTACACCACTAAGCAGGTGAGACCATGCTTCTGTGTTCGAATAGCCTCAGGCAATAGACTATACTGACAAATACAGGGAGATCAGGGTTTAAATCCCTGTCGGGTGTACTAAGGGTGGGTTTTGCTAAATGGTTTGCCACTCTTCGTTCACACATATGTGGGTACACTTCCTCTAGATTAAACCTTCCTTAACCCTTACACATTAACGTAATTATTAAAAATCATACATCCCAAACGGGAAGTAAAATGTGGTGATAAGAAAAAAATATCCAAGCCAAAGTCTATTGTAGTGTCCAGATATCATTTTTCGACTTTATATTGAGTCCCTTATGTTTTCGGCACTAAATCTAAACCAACTATATGTTTTAATATAAATCGCACAAAATTTTTTTCCAGCATTTAAAATTGTCTAAAATTTTTAATGCGAGTGAAACCGTGGGAAAATGCTAGTATAATATATAGGTATTGCAATTATGTTCGTATGCAAAGAAAAATACAGAATATATATTTTATTTACCACTTACTAAAATATTAATGTATTTTACACTAACCATAAAACATTTTTGACCTATTTATTTCTATTCAAATCCCAATATGTAAACTGATTGCTTAAAATTTACCAAAATAACTTAGGTAGAGTACTATAGATCAATTTGCATCCCTTTATTAAAATAAATTTATGATTATATCTTATTAATTATATTTTGAATTATAATTACATATTATGTGAGTGGTTCATAGTTTTAAAATGTTCTCACAAAAAAAAGTTTCTTATAATGGAAAGTGTTGTTGTTTTTCTACTAATTGCTATGCGAGTTGCATTCTATGTAAGATACACAGATGATTGTGTTCCCTCAAAAGTGTGCAATAACAAAGTAATAAAAGGGCAATATTAATTTGCATTTACCTAATATAACAATTTAGTACCTTTTTTACTTCCTGAAACTGTAAATGCCAAGAGTTGAAAATGCAATTAAAAACTGCTGACTGTTGAAATCTCTAGTTGGAAACTAGAGACAGATAATTGTATAAAGAGGGAAAGTATTCTACTTAAAGGGCAAAGCTCAAATGATCTGTTTTTTTATTAGAATTTTTTGTATATAAAAGTTTCATGAAATTATAATTGCACTAGAAAAATCTTCCGGAGAAACATAATTGCGAACAATTTACATGTAGAATGTTATTATTCAAAAATAAATTAAACCCACTACATTTTAAAATCGGCTCTTAAAATGTTTAGTAAGTTTTCTTATTTCAGGTTAAATTATAATTAGGATTATTTTGAACAAATAAGCTTAAACGTAATAGCTGAAATCTTACTTATTTGAGTTTATATATTTTAGGAAATTATATCGGCTAGCTATGGTCCGTAGCAGTATTATGATTTTTGTAAGAATTGTTTTTATTATATACCAACAATTTATTTTCTTGTATCAAACAAATATTTTGTAATTGAAAAAAAAATTGATTTTGAGGCTATGATGAATCTTTGCGTTTTATGTAGCCATGAAATCAAAATTGAACCTTACAATTCTGTCTGTCCCCGTGTATATCTGTCACTGACTATGGATCCAAAATATTTTGCTGAACTAGTGTTCAAAATTTGTATTTAGATTTTATTGGGCTATAATTTAGGACTGTTTTTATCTTGACTCAATCAATCCCACAAATTAAGGTCAGTTTACTTATTAAAGATTTTCGAAAATTATTTATATTTCGAAAATAGTTGTGACTATTTTGTTTAAAATTAATATTTAGTGAGTGTTGGACATAGAAAATATAGCTATAAAATAGTTTTCTAGGAAAAATTATTTTAAAAGTACATTACTTGGAAAAGATTTTTTTAACTGTAATATTTTAAGAACAGATATAAAGATTTGATTAACAATGAGTAGCCATTTAGATATTGATATTGTACATTATTTTATATATTTATATTTTAAAATAGATTTTAAAATTCAGTTAAAAATAGATATCTGGAAAATGATTTTTATGTTTAACAAAGAAAATATTTTCATTTTTAAAAATAAAATTAATTTAAGGGGTTTCTACAAATAATTTAATATTTAAATTTGAATCTTAAATGATCTTAACAATTTGTTTAGAATGTATATATGAGGATAATATTATTATAACACTTATTTTTGTTTTTTGTTAGATAATCTTTACTTTATAGTCTACTGGAAATCAGTTTTTGAAACTTATGTTCCAAATTATAATACACTAGACCCTTCCCCCTCCCCCCCCAACCACCGCATTATTATTTTCAACACACATATTGAAGAATAATCATAGACTCTACCATATAATATAAGTGACTATCGAACTATTTATGAGTAATAAATTAAATTTTCAAAATAAAATATAGCCTATGTTACTGCTGATAATGTAGCTTTATATTGGTGAAATAATTTTTAAAAAATGTCCATGATTTTTTGAGTTTATCCATTACAAACCAAAAATCAAATCTTTAATCTTTATAATATTAGTGTAGACTATATGAGAGAGTTTGTACGATTGTGTCGTACCATTTTTTACTTCCTTGTACCCTTCAACTAGATAAAATTTTATCGTCATAACAATTGAACTCGAGATTTTGATATTTTATGAAACCCAAAACCTGAAAAAGTAATTTTTGCGATTCCATCTGTCTGTTACGTAGAATAGATTCGAAATCAAGTTCTTGATCGGGTTACGACTTGTTGTTTAGGCTTTTCATGAGATTTCTCAGAGAAATTTTGAGAATTAATAATCCAACATTTAAATAAGATTAGTTTACTCAAAAGAGAGATAAATATCAAAATTTGTCTGAAATGATTTTTATCAAATTTTGTATATAAGCACTGTTTAGCATTACAATCAATATGGAAAGTTTATCACTTTCAATGAAAATTACTTTGGATATACAGTACTACTTCATATAAGTGGAAATTTCATATTTGATCATTTCTCTTCAACTATTTTAGATACAAAACTACTTATCATTTCAAAGTTATAATAATTTTTAAATAAAATAAAATTTAAATATAAATTTATAAAACCAATAGTTTCTGAGATATTGGAATTACTTTTTCCAAAATTGAGGTTTAGAAATAGATTATGTTCTATATTTTTTAAAAGATGTTATATTTTCTCTATTTTTTTCTGTAACTGTGTATATTATTTCATTGATGCTCCTTCGTGGAGTGTTTCTTCAAAAATGTATATTAGTTTGTTTCTCATATAAATTAGTAAATTCGTCATTTTTAGACAAAGGAGGGAGAAATTCTCTTTCTGCGCCATAACATTTATTTACTGTAGTCAACAATAATAAAAGTTTCAAAATAATATAATTATTTTATAGATATTTGTAATATATATTAAAGGTCACAGCTGCAGATTACATGACTTGACGTATGAACACGTGAAAAGAAATTTAATAACTCTTCAAACAGTTATATGAAGTTTTTACGATGAAAATTAGACTCTATATTAAACTTCAAACAGCTCATAGAAAAAAAACCAAGATTTAATGACAAAAACAAGAAATTTAAATATTTTTTTCCGAAACAATTTTTCACAATGTTTTATTGAAGCAATATTAAAATTGTTTATTACATTATTCTGTAAAAGGATTGCATTAAAACGATATGAGAGAGTTTAATAACTTTGAGAGGGTATTTTATTGTATAAAATTAAAAAATTGTTTAGAAATATCAACTGTTTGGTTATATTACTAAATACATTTTGTAAACTGTGAGTTTAAATATTATATTGAGAGTATAAAATATAATAATTATTGTTATGAAGGACACTCAATTATCTAAAAATCACACCACAGAAATCAATGTGCTACCTTTAAATTGGATATTTGGTGTTATAATATATTGTCCTCCCAAAATAAAAATAATATTGTCGATTGAAACTCTACACTGTACAAAATATGATAGCGTGGAGACGACAATGTGGTATTTTTTTGTTCAAAAATGAGTTGAATATGCGATTGTGCTTATCACTAAACCAACTCTAGTTTAATTAATGATAGCTAATATGACATTATTTAACTACAAGGAGGGAGCGCAAACAAACTCGTTTGAAATTATTAGTATTAGCGTGAAAGGCTGAAATATACAATAGGAACATAGAATTTCTGGTGTTTTGTCATAAAAATAGTTTTATGTAGATTAATACAAATTTGGAAGAATCTTGTCGAGACCACTCCAGTAATATATTTAGTAAACTGATAGCTATTAGATTAATGTGATTCAATTTATTAACAAAATTTTATTTATCTCACCTCTTCGGGTTAAACACATGTAAAATGATTTTGTTACATATGATAAAAGTAGAATTTAAAGGATGTATGTCCCCATTTTCATGGAAGGAGGGTGGAAAACCATTTTTGGGAAAACCCCCATCAGTACATAGGAAAATAATTCTAACCCTGACCTCCTTGTTTTCGGCAGTCCAGTCTATTGCGGTATTGACGCTTTAGACTATTCGACCACCAAAATGGGTAGTAATAATTTGCTTTTAAATATATAGGTATATTTTGAATATATATTACATATTAACTTCAAACAATGAGTCATATTCTTTATGAATGGGAGAACTACTATACTCATCCTACTTACAGGCCGGGATTGACTCACTTCACTACACTAATGACTGAGTGATGAGAAAATTTAGTTAATTGTAAATATACCAGCATTTTGGTGGAATGATAATGGTAAAGCGTTTAATAAAATACACCCTCAGTAAATACTGCCAGGTTTTCAGCCCCAACTTCTTGTCTCCAGAAAACAATACTAGAACAGTTGGTGGTTTATTCCGGGTGCCCACCGATGAGTGTTAATCTGTAGGTAATTTAAAAAAAAAATTGTACGCACACTGATTACAAGATTTAGTGAACCTTGGTTCGATTCGACCAATGCGCGTAAATTATTTTTAAATTTGTATACGAAACCAAATAATTGAATATCTTTGAGATGTGGTGGCGGAGAAGAATTGAGAAACTCGTATGGACAGACAGGGTGATAAATGAAGAAGTACCAAGAAGAGTGGGTGAGAAAAGAACTATATTGAATGTGATTTTTTGGTACAAAGCAAATTGTATTGGACACGTCCTTAAGAGGAAATGTCCTCTGCACGACGTCATAGGTTGAGAAGGAAACGAGCTTAGGAAGAAGGTGAATAAAAATATTGGATGACTTGAAGGAAATAAAACAAATTCTGGATGTTAAAGGAGGAGGCAGAGGACAAGGTGCACTGATGGCCAAGATCGCTGACAACAGGGATGGACTTGTCTTATGACAGAACACCTAATAATAATAATGTGATATCATGTTATTATAGCCAAGAACCCTTATGACCACATTGTTAAATGTTTTATCCTTGTATCAAGACATTTTTTAAGCTGTGAACTAATATTATATTGTATTTATTTATTACAATTTTTTTAAGAGTTTAAAAATTAATCAAATTATTAAATTATATATTTTATTTATGTGCTTAAGTACATTTAATGTACTATATAAAAAATAGCTTTGTACTTTGAAAAGAATAAGCGACATAGAAGTTGTTATTATACGTCATATCAAATTGTATAATTCTGTTAGATTTTTTCACCATTGATTTTTTCAACCCTATCTTTACACCCTCCCTTAGCTACCCTCCGTGCTGATGTCAGTATTTATTTACCAGTTTATTGATGTGGTTTGTTTGCCTAATTACATGTATTTTGGAAAGGGGATAGGTCTATCTGTGGGGACAAACGTCCATTGGGTTTGAGAGGGGAGGTACAGGAGAGGGGGTCAGATTGAAGGTTGTGTTAGTTTCACATTTAACGAACCGTCCATTTTCATCCACTGTATCCCTGATTCGATCCACTAAACACCCTCTCCCCACGCCCTTTCCAATAAAAACTACTTTATTTTCACAAACTGTATATTTCAAGTTTGGGCTTAGCTTTAATTTTTATATTAGTTTCTAATTTTTTTCTTTTCTCTCTTAGCACTGTGTATTTACTACCCGTTCGGTTTGTACTCATTTGTGCTAATTACTTTAATATTATGTTAGTGATGCTGAAGGTTGAATTTAAAAGAAGTGTACCTTAATTTGCGTGGAGGGAGAGTGGAAACATATTTAGGAAAAACAACCCTCAGTACATTCAACCAGGATTTTAACCCTGACCTATACGTTATAAGCAGTCTAGTATATTATGATAGTGACTTCTTAAACCATGAAGCCACCGAAACGAGTAATTTATTTTTTATCGTGAAACTTTAAAAATATCACTATAATTCGTATATATATTATAATTAAAGATATAATTATAATATTATACAGCTACTATATAACCTATGATGTGGTGACGCAAACGAGCTATACCTATGATTGTACCTACATTTGCCGATAGAGGGGTGTCATGTGGTTAGCACGATGTGCCGGCCGGCCCATTTATTTCAGTTTTCCAAACCCTAGCTGCTACTTCTTTATTCAAGTAGTTCCTTATTTATTCTCACGAGGCTAAATTTGAACCCGTTCCAAACCCTACCCTTTACTGTTAAATTTATGAAGTGCCAGAGCTCTAACCCAGGACCTCTGGTTCTACCACTGAGGTGGTTGATTATATAATATATATCAATCAAAACTGGGTAAGCTACTGTGAAGGACACCATTTTGATTAGATGTATATACCATTATATTATTTTTATATTATATTCCATAGCCCGGTAGGAATAGTGGGTGATTTGTCACGCTTTAATTTAAGTACACCTGAGCCAAAGCACAGAATTTACCATTTATGTAATAAATTACATTTTTTGCTTCTTTTTGGGGCAATAAATGATCTATACTCCTTTTTAGAGAGGTATATAATCTAATTGTTACTGGCTTTTTTTTTTAAACTTAGGATTTTTCCATAGTGGTATTTACAATATTTTTAAAACAGACATCTCTAAAAGAATCTATATAATATGTGTGAGTTTACATTTATAAAAACAAGTTTATATTAGTTTAGTAAAAGTTTCTGTCTTTTATTTTAATTCAATAAAGTTTTACTTTCTCATATCAAGAGAAAGTATTGTAATCGTGAAAATTGTTTACCTGTATTTATTATGAATATTAACGTTTTATGTGTTCCCGAACACAAAAAAGTGGATTTTATAATTCTTTATGTCTTCATGTCTGTCTAAATGTCTAGCCCTGGCTACAAACCTGAAACGGTTTGAGGGATTTTGTTTAAATTTGATATTTAGATGTTATATGGCAATACCTCGGGAATGTCTTTTGATTTTGACCCTAGCCCTCTAATTAAGGGTAATTTTAAAAGGAGGGATATTTTTAGTTCCAAATTCTTAAAAAATAGAGCAAACTACTTTGTTTAAAATGTACATCTATTGAATATTTTACCTTACAAATATCAGTCCTACTTGTATTTTGGGTAACATTTTTTAAGGGTAGTTTACTGATGAGTGATTACTAAAAATCCAGAATATTTTAAAAATCGTTCCTACAATTTTGTTTAAAATGTGTATCTTGTCATAGCAAACAAAACTGTGTACGTACATATTTCGGGAGAGAATTCATTTATGATTAGTTAACTGAAGACGTAATATTTTTTTAGTTTGAGTATTTTAAGAAATGGCTCCAGTGATTTGGCTTAATCTGTCAAGTTTTTTACACTACAGATAATTATATATGTTTTTTTAAATGCATTTAATAATCAACCTATGTCCAACTTTTGATTAAAAAATATATGTTTTAAAGGACTCTAACGATTTTGTTTAGTAATATGAGTATTTTAAGACTATTTTACATGGTAGTAATTTTTTTGTTTGTTTTTCTAAAATAAATGATGGTTAAATTACGATACAATCTGGAAAAATTGAAATATCTCAAAAATGGCACTAAAAATTGAGTTAAAAATGGTTATCTGGGAAGTTTTTCATGAAAACAAGAATCTATATATTGATTACACATTAATATAAATCATTTGAGGGTAGTTTATAAATAACTTATTTTTGAAGTTTTTTCTTAAAGTTTTAATACACTACATGAGAAAGTTTGTACGATTATGTGCACCATTAATTTGTAATCCCTCAAAAAGTTTTGTTTAAAATGTATATATGAAGATTAGTGTTGAATATGAACATCAACAAAAAAAACTATATTAGGTTTTTATGAGGAAAACTTATTAAAGTGTTATTACTGAAGAAAAATTTTTGATTAAAAAAATCACTAATTATCTCAGACGAGCTATATTATAAAGTACGTGCGGTTAATCGGTGCCATTTATGTATTGTATGTACATAGCATATTAGTACTCATCTAGGTCATTTTAAGAATTATTTGTTCTCTAGTTTAGGTATGAATGAGAAATAAAACATGTAGGTATCTCAAAAGCTTCACTATCGTATGATTTTGTTTGGAAGAACAGTATTAGTTAGTTACTAAAGTTATAGAATATTTTTAATATATTCATACATCATATCATGTGATCTGGATGTGTTCCTTTTGATAGATATTATCAATACCTATACAACAATATAAATAAAGTAGTAAGATGTTATCAATGTTGGCCGCAAAGAATTATGTTAGAATGTTCTCTACTGTTCTTCCAACCAAAATCAGGCTATAGGTAAGTGTGGTTGTTACATTTCAGAGTAAACGGATGTTTACTTTCAGTGATTACACTTTGGTCCTGCCGGATAAGCTACACCGCGGTGAAACCAAACAAGGTTAGCTTGCTACCTCTCAGCCTAAATGGGATGTGTGAATGATTGACGTGACTCTCATTGTGCACTGTTGGCCAATGGAATGTGCATTTCATGTCTTCCAACATCAACTTTGAAAGTAAATATTGAATGTTTGCCCAACCTTTGGAGAAATTAAAGGTATTTTCGACTGATTACAAGAGAGTGCGACGTTTTTGGTATTTTTCCTGCGACTGATTGTACTCGTGAAGTAAAGTAAACAAAATGACCCCCCCCCCACACTCCTTCGCCCCCCACTCTTTCCACATTTTCCTCCGGATCCATCCCCCCTCCCGCCCCTAACTCTCCTGTTGATGACGGGGTGGATGTATCATCCAAGAGTCAATACGAGGAAGTGTATATATTTGCTCAAAGTTTTGTTTGAACATATGATGCGATTTTTTTTTCACGAATCTCCGCAACCCCCTAAACCCCCTTCCCCTAAGCCTGCCGATTGTTTGTATTTTATCAGTTCTTTCTATCCTCTGGGTAAAATGACTGAAGAGTTCATGCCCATTGTTTTCCCACACAATTTCATTATTTTTTCTGTATACATTAGTTGTGTATTCTCCAACTCGATTTATTTTTAATTTGTTTTTGGCTCTAGGTTATATAATGTTGCTATATTTTAGAATGTTTTTTTTTACATTTGTTTGGAAGCACGTGTGTGTTTGTATTTTAGGTTGGCCTTTCTGTCTCATTTATTGAAAACTCTTTACGCAAATATGTGATATGCTATTTGTACTAGGTTGGCCTAGAGGTATAAATTGAACCTTCAGTAGAACTTTCAAAATCCAAAGGTTTTGAATTTATGTTGGGATCTACAATTTGGAGTTTGAGATGGGCACTTATATTTTACTTCAGTCATCTTAAATACTTAATCAGGATTCCATCCGAAACCCTTTGAGATTTGTTATTAGAAGCTTTTAAGAGTCATTACTTTCTTGACGATGCTAATGTCTCTTGGATACTTTTTTGATTAATACCTTTATGCTAAGGAAGTGAAGAAAATTTCTAACTCTTAATAGATATTCCATAAGTTATAGACAGATCACGATAGCCACACTTAGTAGCGTACATATTTACGAAACTTATTTTTAATACGCCAAACTAAATGTCTTTCATCAACCAATTTTGACAAATGGTGTCAAATTTGACAGATTTAAAATAATAGTGACACTTTGTCCATGTGTTTTACTATATATTTATTTTTATGTATTATAAAAGATTGTTCGTGGTGATTCGACTATAAATGAGCTATTCCTGTATCCGAAAAATCTTTCTTTGCTTATTTATGGGGGATTTTAATTTAATTTGAGGTAGTTAAGATATGATTAGTGGAAAAATAGGTATATATATAGCTTTTAAGGTAATCAAGATAGTGGTGGGGGAGCGGGAGGTATTGGAAGAAAACGCAGGGGTAAATACATGTTTTCACATTTATAGCAAAAACCTTTTATTTGAAAATAGAAAAATATATATTTAGTAGCTATATTTAGTTTAATTTTTTACATATAGTAATCTTAACACTTCTTGAATACCTGTCATGAACATGGTAGCATTTCAATAGAAACATTTATGATATATAAAAGGAGTCATGTTCCAATTCCGTGATGTCCAAGGTATATATTCAAAAACTATTTAGACTATTATGTGTAAAAAAATTAAACTAAACGAGTCTAGTAAACAATATTTTACATATTTTGCCCAAAAAAATTATTATTAACTTTTTTTTTAATTTAAAGAAGCAAGTATTTTAATTGACATTTTCTCCTCTCACTTCCTACAACTTAAAATGTTATCTAAAAGCTTGAGTCAAAACAGAAGAAAAATAAACACACTATCATAACCTAGAACATAACACTCTTACTAAACACCCAGATTTAATTCCAGAAATTATAGTATCTTAAAACTGGAACGAATCCATACAAATAAAATATCATTTTAGATAACATTTGGGATCCAGATAATGTCCACTAAATCTTAAGTCTGTTGCGGTGATGGGTGCATCAGTGTTCAGGTGGGGGAGATAATCGGGAAATCAACGCACACTTAGTTTAAAGTGAAATATTATAGTCTTACCACGGAAGGTTCCACTCTGGCCCAATTATGTAAACTTCACCGTGCTAGATACAAGAAATGTTGGTTTACTACCACCCAGGGTAAATGAAATGTATATGGAGCATATTATTTTACAAAACGTAAAAACAAATGCTAGTTGCATCAGATGTAACGATAATATTGAGAGTTTGTAAGCAGCTGACAATGAATCCTCCCCTCGCCCTTCCCGTTCTAGCTTACTTGTTCCCCTAACCCTTCAACCCTTTCCTTTCCACTCATATGTTCCAGACCCATATTCTCTAAAACTTGCGGGGAAGAGGGGGGAGGGGAAACAGATGTCTGCATTGTCATTCGCAGGGAGGGGGGATTAAACTTCAACTGACCGGAACAATTAATTCTTGGAATGGAATGGTCATGAGCTGTAGTAATTACAGTACAGTCTGTTCCCATTCACTAAACAAACTTTTTTTTTAAACCTTTGTGTGATATCATGAATGCATAGATTTTCTTTGATACTAAAGTTTGTCATTAAGGTGAGGGCGGAAGCCAACAAGAGTTAAGGTCAGTATTTTTACAGTTTTCATTTAAAAAAATATTTTTATCAAGCAAATAAAATATTTTTTCTTTTGATATGATTGATTAAATTTTTTACACATACTAAGATCGCCTCTGTGGTCTAGTGGTCAGAGTTCCTGGCTACAGATTTAGAGGTACCGAGTTCAATCCCTGGTGCTTCCAGATTTTCTGTGAAGAAGTGGGTCTAAAATTGGGTAAATTATTAAGTCTCTTGAGGACGAATGAAGAGCTACTTGAATGGAAATGTAGTGGCTCTGGTCTATAAAACTGAGATTAACGGCCGAAGGGTTCATTGTTCAGACCACAAGATATCCTCTATCCGTTGACACTGTCTTCTTAAACGGATGGCAGCTGCTTGGTTGGTATGGCTCGATTGAGGGATAATGCGTTGGAGTTTGTATACAGACTAATCCCAAGAGTTTTTGAATTTTGTCTGATCATGTTGGCCTTTGAACGAGACTTTTTCAAATAAGATAAAAATTGATTGTCGAATTCCTCGATTCCCATGACAAATATTCAAGAATGTTTAGGTTTGGATTATTATGTGAAGAAAATTTTTATGAACGTATACAATTTATATAGCTCAACAAGTTTTTTTGCTGAAAAAAACACTTTTCTTTCCATTTCATACCACCTTAATAGGCTAAAAACTTCACCTCAATTCAGGTTGTATTGCCTGTCTCATATTTTCCCCTTTATCAATTCCTTGAATGTCACTTTGTAGCCATTAACATCATATTAATTATTCAAGGACTCGAAGTGCCCAATGAAAGGGAAGGTGCAATCTGTAAGCTTCTAGCATTCGTCTTTTTCCACACAACAAGCATGATGCATGAATACTTAATTCCAATAAATATCAGACCTTTTGTAAAACTGTATGAAATATATGACTCAGTTTTATTTTTTTGCTCGGTGGTTGCATAGGCCAATGTGTCACTCTCGCGTTAGCCTGTATTGACAATGACAGGTGATTGGGGCTATAATCCAAGCTGAAAATACTCACGGGCTATTTTAATAAACTGTTTCCCTCTCTACATTCTCGCAAATATGGTTACATTTCCTCTATTTATTATTTTGTTTTAGTACTGCATCTTACTAACGGTTTGTGCTATAAGCTTATCTACTAATTACGCTAATGGATTTGGGAATTAGAAAGGTTTATTTATAGAAAGTGTACCTACATTTGCGTTGAAGGAGAGTGGGAAACTATTTTGGAAAAATCCCCATCAGTACACCTGACTTAGATTCGAACCTCAACCTCCCCATCATTGGTGGTCTAGTCTACTGTGAGAGTAGTGCCTTAGACTATGCGGCCACCAAATTGATTCACTATTCACTACTAGCAATAAGTTATGCTTGAATAAAAACCCATCCTAGGAAATGTAAAGTTTAAATGTTGTTGTTCCAATATTTTAAAACGACAGACTTCCATACTCCTTCCGAACAATACCCCTTGAATTCAGCCTACCTGCCATGCGGAGCAAAACCAGGACGCCACATAATAAAAAACATCTCATTCTGTTATATTAAAAAAAAAACCACTTCGTCATTCTCCCCTCAAACATTTCGAATTATTGCGCTTTTAAAAACATCTGACAATACAGTCAAGCTGTTTGCTTGGGGAATTTTAACAAAGGAGAGACTTCCAATGTAAAGTGAACGATGTCCATTAAAACATCTGCGCATTGTTTTGTTTCCAAAATTACTGCAGAATACTATTCGCTTTGTTGTGTTTAATAATGCAGCTGTATTTTATAAAACAACTTGTGGGTATTTTAACGATCTATTGGGTATTTATGAACTAATATTTTCATAAGTTCTTGTTCCATAACTGATAGATTTAGATAGGATCTTTGATGATAGTTAAAAATTGGGGAATAGTACGCAAAGAGGCTGGAATAATTTAATCTATTTCTATGTCATTATTGAAAATTTAACATTTTCTACCATTTATACATAAAAAAAAAGGATTTCGAATTATATCAAAATTAAAATGGTAAAATAATCATTGATAATTTAAAATATTTATGCTCATACAACTACGAGTATAACTCTATAATATTTTAGGTAATTAAAAAGATTAGATAGTTTTATTCCATAAATTAATTATTTTGTCTATATACTATCAATTCTCTACATGTGAATTCAAAAGATGCAGTAACTTTCCAAAAACCAATAAATAAAAGCTTTAAAATATCTAATAAGTGATTGGCCCATCATTAATGAACAAAGTCGTACTTATCTTTATGCTTGTAATTGTACTTAATATATTCTTGGTACTAAACCAAATTTTATATTAAATAGTGGATCAGGCCCAATTACATGTGAATACTATCATATCATTCTTGAGTATTTTGTTGCAACAAAAGTTTGTCAACACAGCTCAAACGAAAGAAAAGAAACAAATTAAAGTACGAATTCTGATGAGGTTTGTCAAGAGGGTGAAGTATTCGGATTATTGGAAATTGTGCTGTGGAAATGGTTGGGGCTGGCTCACAGAGTTTTACTCTGGGGAAATCTTGGGTGGTCCCATTTAGCAACTATTTCACCTGGCGTGGTGGTACATTGGTCTGATACTCATTCAGCAAGGACAGAGTAGCCCGTAGAGGAAACGACGGCTTGTAACTGGCCAAGAATCGCACCAGAGAGATGTCGCGTACAAAGGCGTCAGTATCGTCTTTTTTGTTGATTTGGGTTAGAATCGTGGCTTGGTGTACATAGGTGAATATTTTTTTATAAACTTTTCTTATCACTTCCTCTACACTAATTCAATTACATTTTCTCTAAATTATACATTTTTCACTAGGTAGTGAATGTGCGGATAGCCTCGATGGGTGATACGCAGAACAATAAAAATAAATAATTCCATGGATATTCAAATTTAGGGTTTTGCGAGGTGGGTTGGTAATAATCTATACTAGATCGTCCTTGGTGATACGCCATCGGTCGGCAACCTACGGCCTTCTAGCCGGATCCGGCTCACCAACTGTATGTTCATATTTGGAGACTAACAACTAATTACCTTATGAGAAACATAGATTTGAACCATTTTGCTCAGTATATTTTCTGAAATAGACCACAATATTTTTTTAAAAATAAGGCTTATGATATAAAAATTGTTATGACCTCTGGTTTTGTCCTAGTGTAGCTTACTATCAATTGGCAGGATTGTCAAAGACCGCGGGATTGAAGTACGAGTCCCAGGAAGGTGTACTGAAGGTCCCCCCCTTAGAGCTTTCTCAGTCTCCTTCTCCTTCCACGCATATTCAGGTACAACTTTTATATTTTTACCTGCCTCATCCCTATAACACTAGCGTTATTAATATACATACGTATTGCCCGAACAGGATAAACAAATATTGATTTAACCGTCTGAATCCCAACAACGTATTTTAGATCGTGGCCTCGTGTGAGTGTGACCTCGAGATAAACGGTTGTTGTACCGAAAATGTTAGCACCGTGTTCATGAGTCTAGGACACAAAAGATCTCTGCGCCAGGAAAGTCAATGTTCGTATGCTATGCATGACTTATTCGGAAGAAGGGAAGTAACCTGGTGCATGAAGCTCGTAAAAGACTAGGTATTGTTATGAATCTAGGTTAAGTTACCAAAAGTAAGCTGCTCGCTCGGCTTCAGATATAGAATGTATGTGTGTTACTATTCTTATTTCTAAACTACAACATTACAAAGAATGATTACTTATTAATACGTATATTAAATACACGTCTCGAGTTCATCGCACACGTCCATTACATGTTAAAACACGCACTCTAGTGTTGACACTCTCAGCCCCGTTGCTCGACTGTCTCTCTTGTCACACCTGTCTGGTATAGCCCTACACTAGGCCCGTCGGAATGTCCTCCACCCCCTTGCTGTGAGGGGTGGCCCAAGCCTGGTGACTGTTCAGGGCTGGCTCGAGTATTGTCTCGCTCACTACACTACCCCCCTCGTAAATTGGGCATGACCCAGGGCACATACAATTATACCCGGCTTGCTACCACTATAGTGCATGCAAAGTCTTGTTTTGAGTAGCGCCGTTTGTACTCCATCCCCTGCTCGTACATTCGTGTTTGTTGAAGCTGCTCCCTCGGTCCTGCGGGTACCAGTTTTACCTGGAGATGCTCTTGTTGGAGAAGGTGGGTGTTTTGCCCCTCACGTGACAACTGGTTTGTCGGTGCCTTTTCCTCCCCCGTTTTCCAGGTTCTCCTACAATCCTAGGGGCTTCTTTGTTCTCACCTTCGGTGTCTAGAGCCTGGTACAACTTGAGCCTGTTGAAATGGACAACTAAGCGCTTTTGGCCTTTCTTGACACGATACTTGACATCAGAAACTCGTTTTATGATCACGTATGTCCCTTCCCATGGGCCGTGTAGTTTCGGTGTGCATCCACGTTTAACGGCACTGCTAAGTAGCCACACTCGATGCCCTTCCTCATAAGGGGAACCTGAACATCATCAATCATAAAGCGTCTTCTGTATATTTTGGCAGTTTTCCAGTTTTTATTGGACTTTTTCGTATGCCAACTCGAAACTGTATCACACGGCTTGAACAAATAAGGTTTCATTTAAAAACACTTTTTCCGGGTGACCGAAAGCAACATCGACTGGTAGTCTTGCATCTCGCCCGAACATGAGATAAAACGGTGTGTAGCCTGTAACCAGGATGTATTTATTGTTTCGGGCGGTCTCAGGTAGCGGGTCCAATATGTCTACGTTGATCCGTTGTAATGGGTAACCAGGTCAATGATTGATGAGTGGTGCTCTTGCGGCAATATTTGGGGATTTCTTACGTGCACAATCATGGAAGGCTTTGCAACACACCTTCACATCTTCCAGATGTCCAGGCCAATATAACCACTCCCGAACTTTCTCTGACGTTTTCTTAAATCCCAGATGACCTCCTGTTGGTGATTTATGGAGTTGCTCCATTACTTCATATTTAGATCTCATGGTAGAAGTAGCTGAATTCTGTTGTTCCTAATATCTCCCTCCCCTGTCGATAAACCAAGCCATCCCTTAGTGTTAAACTATCCCATTGTTCCCATAGTCTTAACACCTGACGACTTTCTTGCACTATTGTGTCTTGGAGTGACTGTTCTCCCACTTTGCACCATTGCAAAGCATATTTAACTACAGGATCGTCTTCATGTTTCTTCTGTAGTTCTTATAGCGACCATCCTAAGCTGTCGATCGTAAGATAACTCACATACAGTACTTTACTTAAACTTCCTTTGAAATTTTTAGGCGCTTCAAATGCATCTTCCATCGCACTGTCTCTTCCAGATTGTTGGCATGGTCGCCAATATAGCCCATCAGAATTCCCATGGAACTTGCCACTTCATTGTTACACTCTGAACTCCAGATCAGAAAGTTGTTCCAGCCAGCGTGCAACCTGCCCTTCTGGCTATTTGAAAGATTGAAGCCAGCGTAAGGAGCTATGGTCTGTTATGACAATAAATGGCTTATCGTAGGGATGGTGCCAAAAATGTCTGGTGGCAACAACTAGAACCAACCATTCCTTTTTTGTCACACAATAATATCGCTCTTCCTTTGTAAATGTGTGATTCATATAGGCTACTACCTTCTCTTCGCCATCACATTTAATGCTTGATACAGCACCTAGATATATATTGCTTGCATCTGTATCTAAAATAAAGCTATCTTCAGGTGAAGGAAATGCCAGAACAGGACTGGAAGTAAGGCGTTTCTTTAGATTTTAGAAAGCTGTTTCACGAGTTTGATCCCAGGTAAACCGTTTACCTTTTTGTGTAAGCTTATAAAGAGGAGCAGCCACGTTTGTAAAACTCTTAATGAACCTGCGGTAATATGAAGCAGTTCATAGAAATTCCCGAAGTTCCTCTATGTCTTTTGGTGCTAGCCACTCCTCAACTGCACGCACCTTCTGTGGGTCTGTTGAAATTCCCCGTCCTGAGATGGTATGTCCCAATAAATTGACTTGAGGCTGCATGAGCTGACACTTTGAAGGCTTTGGTTTTAGCCCTACTTCTCGCAAACGTAAGAATACTTCTTAAAGTCGAAGTCAATGTTCTTTGAATGTTTTCCCATAAACTATTACGTAATCTAGGTAAACCAGTGTGGACTTCCACTGAAACCCAGCTGAAATTAAGTCCATTAGATGTTGTAAAGGGCTAGGTTCATTCCACACACCGTAGGGTAGGACTTTGAATTCATATAGATAGCCCCCCTTTCCCTGTTGAAAATGCGGTCTTTGGGCGATCCTCGGGGGCCACTTTACATTGCCAGTACCCTGATGCCATATATAGGATACTAAACGATGTGGCACCTCCTAGTGAGTCCAGGAGATCGTCAATCCTTGGAAGAGGGTAGGCATCCTTTTGTGTTACTGCGTTTGGATTCCTGTAGTCCACGCAAAATCTTGTTGTTCCATTCATTTTTTTGCACAAGTACAATGGGAGAACTCCATGGAGATGATGATGGTTGTATAATATCATCCGAGATCGTGTCTCTCCACTACCCGGCTCGCTTCTCCCCGCCGATGTATTGGGAGACGTCTTGGTGGTTGCCTGATAGGAATAGCACTACCTGTTTCAATGTGATAATAAATACGATTAGTTCTCCCCAGATCATTTGATCCCTTGGAGCAGATATCACTAAACTTATTTAACAAGCTTCAAAGTCTTTGGCGCTCTTCCTGGTCCAATTTGAATTTTGTCAAGTCACAAAGATGTTCTACTCGTTTGTCACTCGTGTTTATTTTTCAAATTGTTGCAACTTACTTCTCTTTGAGGTACTTCAAAGAACCTGCCTATCATCGTACCTGCCCGCAAGGGACCTGGGCTAGTAAGTCTAATGGGTAATTCCTTGTTATGTATACTTGCCAATATATGGACAGCCATAACTCCGTGCTTCTCCCTATGGTTGGCCAAAGGATCTAACAATCCAGTAACTTTATTGTGAACTGCATTAACCGATCCACGAGTAAACACCTCACTATATGATGGTACTATTATTGTTTTGTCCACAGCTACGTTCCACACGCTAGTTTCATTCACATTATTATTTTTTGAACTGTTATCAACCCTACCACTGAATCACCTAGCCTTAGCTCTGAGCTAGAGAGTAAAACATTCCCCTAATTTTTTTAATGATAAAATCAACTCTAAGAATGCACTGTTGGGTAATATTACACATGACTAGTAATATGTATAGCACTTGAGTAACACAAATTTTCACAGTCATTTCAACTTCTCCCTCAGTATTTATTGGATCTCCACTCGCGTTCACCATACAGGCTAATGTGGATGCTACTGACATTTTAGACCGTACTTTAACACGTTCCCACACGTTTCTGCGTATCAAGGACACGGTGGCACTGGTGTCAATTAAAATACGAATAGCACAACCTTCTACATGTCCAGTCACGTATGCTGCCCCATCTGACTCTACATTCCATACCCCAAATGTGACAGGATACCTGTCGATGGCCTCGTGGCCCACGCTGAAATGTGGGGACACAGAACCAATATCGCGCCCCTCACTCACGTGTGAACTTAACTCGCAGCTACCATCCCCGTGTGAATGCTTCTCAGCCAGCGTACGTTCCGTGATCGTGGGTAGATCCACCTAGTGTGAGACGCGTTTACCGGTCTCTTGTGAAGCCTCCCCAATCGGCGCGGGTTTCGTGGTTCCGGGTGAAACCTCCTTGGCCATCACGCGTTTCGCCGTCCGATGTGAAGTCCCGGCCAGCATGAACTTGTTCACACTGGCCACTGGCCGTTTTCGCCACACGTCCATCATCTCATTGATAGACCAGACGACGATTGTAATGGGCGTCGGTAACCCCGCTTCCGTGATGCAGAAAGTATTGTTGATAATTTCTGCATCGCTGTCGTCATGGCCTGAAGCGTCTCTTGTTGTTCCTGAAGCAGCTTGCCCACATCTTGCAGAGTAAGACCCACCACCATGATTGGAGAATTGGTGGGCGTTTCATTTCCACTTGTGGGGGTTGGTAGCGCCCTCGAACGTTCCAATTCGAGGGTAGATTCTGTTTCTACAGCAACAGTCATAGCTTCTTCAAGGGTTTTAGGGCTAGCCTGTCACACAAATAAACGCAATTGAGCGTCATTTAACGCCTCTATAAATTGATCCTTGGCGAGAACATCTCTCACAGCCGCATCTAAATTTGGGAAAGCTTCAGCTGAAAGTTGGCGTAAATTCAGTGCAAGCGCAGGGAGTGGTTCCGCGGGTTCATGACGTCGGATACGAAACATGGCTTTAAAAAGTTTTTTTCCTTGCCCCGGAGTCAGTGTTTGTTTAAATACATTTTTAACTTTAGAATATTGTTTTGGTTCTTCTTGGTCCAAAACAAGATACGATCGTAACGCTTTACCGGCCAAACTTGCTGCAAGATACGTGCACTTCGTTGCGTCATCTGACCAATTGTTCACTGTGGCCACTAACTCAAAATGTGCGATCCACTCGGACACGTCACTTTGACCGTCGAATGTTTGGGGTATTAATACAGCACTACCCATTGTAGTTTAATATAATATAATGTATTATCCCACCGCTATCACCACTGTTAGGGTTCTTATTTACTACTCTTATTTCTAAACTACAACATTACAAAGAATTGATTACTTATTAATACGTATATTAAATACACGTCTTGAGTTCATCGCACACGCCCATTACAATGTGAAAACACGCACTCTAGTGTTAGACACACTCAGCCCAGTATCTCTTGTCACACCTGTCTGGTTTAGCCTTACACTCGGCCCGTTGGAATGTCCCCCACCCCCTTGCTATGAGGGGTGGCCCAAGCCTGGTGACTGTTCAGGGCTGGCTCGAGCATGGTCTCAGTCGCCACATGTACATTATTGGGATTTTGTTAAGAAAGTTTTTTTAAACACACAAACAGATGTTTTTGCTGACAGCGTAGATAATATTTTAATATATTATTAGTATTATCTTATATATATATTTATACTAGTTATCAAAAGTAAGAGCTGAATTACTTGACGTATCAATGCATGAAAGTACATTTATATAGGTGTGGTTATAGGAGATGAGATAAAAGATAAAGTTTTTTGCAGTTTTCATATCAAAAACATTTTTGGTCCAAACATATAAAATATTGCTCCAGGAGAAACATACAATTTTAATTTTCTTCAAGTGGTGACCTGAACAATTCTTGAATATCTCTCAAAGGGGATCCGGAATTTAATAACCATTTTTCCTATTCAATCAAAAGGTTTCTCGTCTACAGCCACAATGTTCATTACATATATTCAATCATGTACTTCACCATGTCAAGAAAATTAAACTCAATGTTTCCACTGGAGCAATATTTTAATATTTAGTTAAAAAGGTTTTTCTACTAAAACTCTAAAAACATCGCCCTTAACTCACGTACCCTACACTCCTACCTTTACACTTCTAGCTGTTAAAAAGTGCTTCTATGAAATCAGATTTGAGTAAATAATATGGTAGGCAGGGTGGTTGGTATTTTACAGTTGTAAAAGCTACTAAGACTAATCTTATAAATGTCTGCGTCAAGTCATATAATTTGTATCCATCACTTTTTAATAATCTAATACCAATAGATTTTAATTTAACTATTGGTTGACATTGTTGGCCCTGAGTAAAATAAGTTTTATTTTCCTCTAACTGTGATTTTGGTAGAGTCAATCCGCCATTAAGTGGTGGTAGCTGAACAACAATCAAAAGCAGCTTGATTTACTCTCATGTATACATTCGCCAAACCATGTGATCAGCAAGACTATATTTTGATTCATGATAACTTTTAATACTAAAAATGTTCAGAACAAACAATTGATTTTTTAGTATGATTTTGTTTCTACCGTTTTTTAGAACCTCTTCTAGCTGTCAGCTACCACCACTCCTACGGCGAATGGACTACACGTCTAGAGAATCGATTATTTCAAGTTAT
Source organism: Timema californicum (assembly GCA_902141385.1). Lineage (NCBI taxonomy): Eukaryota > Metazoa > Arthropoda > Insecta > Phasmatodea > Timematidae > Timema > Timema californicum. The sequence continues at coordinate 528,462 of CABFOW010000027.1, forward strand.
GGTCGCTTGAGTACACAATTTTAGACTAGGTTTAAATTGCTAGATCAATATCTGTAGTCACGTGGGCTAAATATTGGTATCAATTAGTCTGGTTTATCAGTGACGGGGGAGGTTGGATTTCAAAACCAGTTCTGGGTTACTAAGGGTGATTTTCTCCCTGAATGGTCTCTCAATCAACAAATGACTGTACTAGGGCTGGGTGTGTAGTATTACCTGTAGTGGTCCTAGGCCAATCTAGTTTGTAAATATTAAACTAATATGGCCTGGTTTCTCTAAGTAGTTTAAGTCCCCTAGTATAAAAATAACTGTAATTTTAATAAACTATACTTGCATTAACAAGAATAATGTGAAACGTTTATTCACAAAAAAAAGGGGGATTATAATATTGACTTTCTAAACACAAAAACTATATCAGAACAAGATTTATAAGCTATCTATGAAGGTAAGTTTAAGCCTAATACTAAAAGCCCAACCCAACAACTCCACACAGACACATATACAGAATCGATATGGCGTTCCGATAAGCATTTTTTAGGTTTAGGGTGTCATGAAAATTCAAAATCTCGAATCCAATTTTTTTACGGCCCCAATGTTGCAACCCCTGTTTCACCGCTTAGGGCTTGAATTTCTCAAATAATAATAATAATAATAATTTGATTTCTACGTACGACCTAAAAGGAGCCTCACCGCCGAATTTCAAAATTCCAGGTCAAAAGATTCGGGAAATACGGTGATTAGTCAGTCACTTAGTGGACTTTAGATTATAATTAAGAAATAAATACTATCCCATAAATAATTTGAGATTTATAAGGGTTTGAACGACTAAATAAATCGCAACTCACACCTTACCACTAAGCTTAAACTTTTTTTTTATGAAATGATAGTATATATTTTTACATTACGTATTGTTAAAGTACTGTAGAACAAATATTTTCCTCTGTGGATTTATTCCCTCAAATCGGTTGTAGCCAAACAAAACCACTACTATGGTGAGGTTTTAAGATGATTCATTTCTACTCCACTTCAATCCTTCAGTTGTGCGTGATAGGTTGACGAATATAAGAGAAAAGGTCACAGCAAGCTGACATTTTCCTTCGTACCGTCAAAAATTACTCGCCGTCTTGGGAACCATAATAGTATTTGTGATGTATAAGAATGTCTCGCATGACTACCAGTGTGTAAGGATCAAAAGAAAGTTAATTATTTGGAAGATGATTGGGGAGGGCGTCCGCTACTGCACTCGGTAGTTTTGGTAGCATGCCTGCTATTCTACTTTATCATTATTCTTGATTGCACGTCAGACTCACTCACCTCACAGAGAGTTTGTGCTATCCAGAGCTTAGCCCAAGTATTATGCCTTAGACATAAATTGCATTTGGTCTCTGTTGATGAGGGGGTCGGGGCTCGAAGTCTAGCTACGTTTCCTGGTTATCAGAGGCCGAATTTTGATGCTATGTCATTTTATTTATTTATTTTGCTCATCACATACACTGCTCATCAGATGTCCATAAACTATTTTCATTATCACCTTTTTTTTAGGCACCACGTCTTACTACCCGCTAAGATTATACACCTATGCACTAATTACACTAAAGTGTTAAAGATTAGAAAGGTTTAATTTAGAGGATGTATACCAGCATTTGCGTTGAGAGAGAGTGAAATACAATTTAGGGTAAAAGCACCCTCAGTACACCCAACCAGGATCGAACTCCAATCTCCTCGTCTTCGGCAATCCAGTATATAGTGATACCATGTAGTGAAGCGGGTGATTCCCTGGTTGCCCTTATTATTATTATTATTATTATTATTATTATTATTATTACCGCGTCTTACTACCCGTTCGGGTTATAAGCACTTACGCTAATGTGTAGTGGTAGGGTGATTGTGAGAGTAAATGGAGGACTTACAGTTTAACGTGGGGTCCTAACTACAGTGGAGGCCTGGCATTCCACAGATTCACAATTTATGATTAATAATCGTATTTTAAGAAGTGAAGGAAGGATTTGGCAATCAGATAAGTTTGTCTGGGACCGAGGACTGGACCCCAGACCTCAAATACAGAAGTCTGACACCTTACTCTTGAACCGCCGGGTCACCTTTCCCTTGTTGTAGAATTGTATATTTTACAAGAAATTCTTTGTAATTTTGTAATTTAAAGTGATATTTTCTTGGTTTGTGTCATGTTTGCGTCATTTTAAAGTATTCATTCATGTTGAATAAGTGTTTTTTTAATACTATTGATAATCTATATATGCTCAAAGATACATGTTTTAATCACACAGTTGTCTAAATCAGAGTATAATGTGAGCAATGAACTTTGTATCCTCTTTGCTTGAATAGTTGTAAAATACACATTCCTGGTGAGTCACTGCAATTAAGCTGGAGAGGGTTACGTTGGAATGGGGCTGCTATTACCTCTGAAGCAGATATTTGTAAATCAATGTTATATCGTTCACTTTAGTTGTTAAAGGTTTTTGGTTATATTTTACATTTATTTGTAAGGTGTTTGTTTGATTTAGTAGTGTACATTCATTACGAGTTTTTTTTCATATTTTTAGTGGTTTTTTTAAATCAAAGTTTTTTAAAACTACTAGGACATTTTTTTAAGTGACCGTGGGGCCCATTTTTTTTTCTCTACGTATAACATGTTATTTTAACTGTTGTGTTCCAATATATTAAAACCCTGCTTGTTATTAAGTTTGTAAGCTGTGGTCATCTATTCTTTTGTATTTAAATACCAAATATAAGAAAGTAAGATTTACTTTATGAAGAACTTCATGTATTGTATTCATCCCTAAACATATTAAATATAATCAAGACATGGAGGCTCGGGTGTGGTTTATAGGGAAAGACAGTCGTGTACACAAACCTTTTTTTGAGGGGGGAGGGGGGAGACCTGGAGATACAAGACTCTTCTGAAGGCCGAGACGTCTTTAAAAGCTTTATATGAGGTAAATGAAGTTGGGTGTCGGGTTAAGGATTAGGTGGAAGTGTCTCAGGATCGAGTTGAATGGTGGACTTACGTTCTTTCAAAATCTTTAAGATCTAAAATACAGCTATTGTTGTCATCCTCTATCTGTAATGATGTGGGTGAATTTAATTTAATGTAGAACTAGGTTAAATCATTTAAAATCTCCATCGTCTAATAAGAACTGAACTAGGGGTCCCGGGTTGAATTAACAGTGGAGCCGTAAATTTCTAGTGTTGTGAGATTGTGTCTGTCTATATTTACACTAAATGATAAACTAATGGCTCAGTGTTAAGCTGTTTGACTTAGAATGTGTTAGGATAACTTTAGAGAAGGCTTTTGTACTAATTCATCCCAACAAACAAATATTTTATAATATCAAGTGTTAGTTTATATTGTTTGTTAGTACAGTGAACCTCGTTTATCCAGCCTAACTGGGACCAGATATCATCCGGATAAACGAAAATCTGGAAACTATAGGACTGCGACTAAAGTATCTTAATTAATATTAATGAAATTTGTCTTTAAATAATACACAATATTGTTCGTCCCAGAAAAACTTGTTACGAAATAAATTAATGAGAAATCTTAGTCGGGATAAACGAGAGGCTGATAAACGAGATCACACTGTAGATAGTGTATTATGTGTTGCCTAGATAGTTTCTAAGTAATATTTTGCAATTATTATTTTCATTTTACGAGTAATTAACTTGCCCTTTACAAGCCATCTTACTGAATAACAAAATAAAGACAACAATCTTACAAAATAGCTTAATTTTATAACAAACACAACAACCACAATTTTGAACGTCATTTCATCGTTGTTAATGACGAAGATTAAAATTTATCAATGATCTAATTTTAAGTCGGTCTAGGACTCGAAGCCGATAATCAGTAAGCAAACGTGCAACCATTTGGGCAAAGGTGTTTGAAAATCTGAACTAATTAAATTGGACTATAATATACGTCCCACGTCAGTAAATGTTCTTATGGATCTTTTATATCACAAAAGATATAGAAGAATATTTCCCTGTGTACGATTTTTGTCCTCATAGAAAGGGAATTACCAGAAGAGAGGGTGTGGGAAATTCCACAGAGAAGGGGGGACAAAATTGGTATCGGAGAATATTTCACTAATGTGGTAAGTGGCGTCATTTGTCCCCCTTTTTTTCCGAAACCTCCAACCCTTTCTCCCCCCCATTCTCCATCAGCCCATAAACACCCATACCATTCACCTAAAGGGGAAAAAAAGGTGAAGGGTTGGGGGAATTAAGGGAGAAAACAGCTGATGTCGCAACTGCGCACGTGTCTGAATACATTAGCTTTGATAGAACATGTGGTAAATTAGTTACAATCATACAAATCGATTTTCGTGTCTCACTAACATGAATATGTGAAAATGTGTAATTTATTAAAGTGCATTCATTAAAAACCAGATACCGTTAAAAAAAAAACCACCCACAATTGATTTCAGATTCGGGCACTTCCAAAAATATATATTATTCAGTGCACTCGAGTAAAAATTGGAGCATGTTAATAACCCAGTAGTTTCTATGATTTTAAAAAGCTGATGAGAATGAGTATATAGCTAACATTGGTGAGCACGAGACATCTTTAACGTCTGATGACGGTCGGCTCGGGGCTAGTATTCCTATCGATTATCATAAGGTGGATTTTTCCAAAACTGTTTCCCTCTCATCCTACACCCAAATGATGTGTAGGTTTCTTCTAATCTCTAACATGCTCATCTCTATGCCACTAGTTTAAATTTACGGGTAAGCTTAATTGATGGAAATACATGGTGCACGTGATTAAAATACACTAACTCTGAAGACCGCCTCTTAAGAACCTTACAACTGGGTAGGAAATGAAGTACATTCCAATTTTCATAGAAATAGCCTTTTAAGCAGCACAATCATATTTTTACGTCCAAAACTGACAGTTGTAGGTCACATAAAATGACGTATCAATACACTAAAATAGGGCTTGTAACTTTTCTAGATGTCTCTATACGAACCTTAGATTGCAGCTGAAGGTTTCGTTAGAACACAGTGGATTTTAGACCATTAAATAAATTCAATAAAATCCAATAATTTTTATCTCAAAATTAGTTTTGCATTAAACCTAACTTCGTGATTTGTTATAAGAACGTAATTTTAAATGTAATATTTTGGTTAATACGATGTGAGATGGGCACTTGGAGACGCTGTAAATAAATAATATCGAGAGAGTCAACAAATTATTTAAATTGTTCATTAAATCAGAATATGCATTACGGTCATAAAGAATTTACTTTAATAACTTATACAGATACAAAATTCAAAGCCATTTGCTATATCTATATACAGGAGTGAGTGCCCAAATGAATTGCTTTTCCAGTATTCAGTTGTTCTATATTCCTTCATGGGCACAGTACCTAAATACCTAAAGTTATATATGGAATACTATACCTTTTAAAGATCCATGGGTACAACTGTATTGGAGAGTATAATCAGTAATAGTACGATAACTTGGTCAAACCCAGAAGACTAGGATATGTTACAACTGTCCATACTGCGATATTTTTTCATCAATAAAGTTCGATTACGTAGCTCAATCACCAGTTTGTCTGCCTACTGATTTAAGGGTTTCAGGTTGTATTCTGTAAAAAAAATTTATTTCATGTCCGTTCGGGTTTTACGCATTATGTAGGCCTATTAATCACGCTACTGAGTTAGGGATTGATAATATTGCATTTAGAGGAAGTGTATCATCATTTGTGTAGAGGGGTAGTGGAAAACCATTTAGGAAAAACCACCCTCAGTACACCCGAGTGGGATTTAAGCCCCTATTTTCCCATCATAGGCAGTCTAGTCTATTTTCGAGAATGACACCTTAAACCACTAGACCATTGAAGTAGTTGCGTACCTTTATTCTTGTTGTTTTACGGGTATTTTCTTAGCATTAGTTATGGCTATCAATGATCTGAACCATGTGTGCTTAGGTAACAGGACTAGGAGGATGAATTAATATTTATCATACAATAATTCCCTTTGAAAGAGGATGGAACCTTTTTACTATTCCAACTTCCCACTCCAATCTACCCTTTCATAGTATCACCGGTTGGTAATAAACTCCAGAGTCATATATTTGAACCTCTCACATAATAAAACTTATTAAGACTTATGGTCTTGAATAATTCCCTCTTTGTCTATTTTAGTGAAACTATCCTCACATACAATGTGAACGTATTCACCTAAAAAGAAATCAATAGCGTCGAATACGTTTGATTTGCAGCAGAGAGATTCCATTTCAACTCCAAACCCTTCCTTAACTCAAATTCCTGTTCTCGTAAACATGTATTAGCGAAGGGAATCTCATGTGAAGACCTCTTCTGTTTTATGTAGATACGAAACGTACTAAATGGAGCCAATAGGCCAACGTAATAAACGTAAATAAGGTTGTCTCGCTCTTTCCCTCTTACAAGCGTAATCCATCCTTTAAACGTAAACCAGCTACCTTCATTCAACCCCATTTATTTTCAACTCTTTGATTTTTTTTTGCACCTTCCGTAATTTCACTTTCACTATCTCTTTCTAACCATACCTATTTTCGTACATTTTATCCATAATTTATCACCTTTTTAGTCTCTCTTTCTCTCTGGCTTTAATTATCAATTATTCTGACTCTACCCACTCGCTTCCCTCCCCTTCTTTGTTGCCTTAGAATCAAACACACTTTCTACCCTCCTTTCCCCCTCCCCCTCTTTCCCTAGTTTAGCTCTTTTCAAAAACTCTCATTACTCTTTAGTTTTTTTTAACCTTTCTTTTATTTTTATCAAGTTTATTTCTTGTTCCCATTTTTTTATTTTCTCTAGTTATCTGCTTGTTCTCTTTTTCTTTCATTCTTTCTCGTGTTCAACCCCTTACCAATCAATTCCATTCCTCTCCCCTTACTGGAATATACCTCCCTCGACCACTCCTCTTTTTATGTTCGTAGATCGGTGCTAGAGCCTACCTACCTCCTTCACAATAATACACAAGCTTACCCTGCCGATGAAACTTCAGCGAGGATGTTACAGCAGAATAACAAATTATGTCACGTTACCCTACTAATCACTCCTCGTTTGTGTGGAGTGTTCTATAATTTGGGAAGTTAAAACGTGCCAGCGGACACGGAAACATAATCTAGCAGCCCGTTTCATTGGCGCCGCATGGTCTATAGGCGTCCCTCTAGTAATAGACTAGACTGCCGATGACGGGGAGATTGTGATTCGATCCCTGTCGGGTGTACTGAGGGGGTTTTGTCATAAATGGTTTTACACGCACTCTCCACGCAAATGTGACTACACCTCCTCTAAATTTTGCCTTCTCGATACCTAGCATATTAAAGTAACTAATACATAGACGTATAACCCGAAGAAAGTCACAGTGCTAAAAAAAAAGTTCATTTCAGTAACCAAGTGACTCGATGCCATGGATCACTGGTCGGAGTGATTGACCGCAATTCTTTGGGAGCTTAGTTTGATCCCGGACAAAGATAGTTTATATTATTTGTATTGTTTGACGCCCAAGCTCAGTCGTTGTAGTGGTATTCATTCATGTGGAAGAACTTTTAGAAAATACAAACATAATTTTATGGTCAACGTTGATGATAGTTTATTTTATTAATCGTGATATTTTATAGGTATTGGTAATATCCATCTAAAGTTAAACCAACAGTTCACATTACTTTACGTGTGGACAGACACGTTAAAGTATTATGTCTAGTAGTTTATGTAGCTGTCAGATAAGTTTTTTTCAATGAAAATTCGAGTTTTAGTTGTCTGGCCATGGAAATAATTAGCCTACTAACGTTTTTGCATAGCCTAAACGCTAATGGGTTATTAGGGCCTGAGACTCCACTTATGATAAATTCACTTGCACCTTTCCTCGTGAGGAATATTGACGAATAACTGGAGTACTCACGCGTAATATAAATATATAGCTCAGATCGTCTAGTTTTCCAGCGAAAAGGAGGTTTGGGGGTGAGTCCTGGTCCGGTGTACTAAGGGTGCTTTTTTCTAGGTGGATGAGGAAGGCTAAATTTACATTTAATGCACCCTAACCTACGTGGGGGAGGGGGATAGAAGGAGTTAAAATCCATATAAGAAAAGCACCTTCAGTACACCCGACCGGGATTTGAACCCCAATATTCCCGCCATAGTCAGTTCAATCTATTATGAGAGTGACACCTTAATATTCATATAGAGTGGGTAGTAGTGAGTGGGGAGGGTGGGGATATAAAAACCCAGATCAAGGACGTCAACTGGGCGTCTCCCCCATTTGCGCTACTGGACGCCTTTCTGCAAACACAATAATTTACATTGATTTATGACAGTCGGCATCCCTTCCTTCTATATCATCCCTTCCCTCTCCCCTCCCCCGACTTCGGAATGGACATGACATGTTTTTCCGTTGAAGGCTTCTCCAGCAGGACATGTGCCGTAGCTGGCGGCGGAGAAAATAGAGTGATAGAGAGGGGAAAGGCAGGGGGAATGTGTCAGGGTACAGCGGGTGGTAGTGGGGTAACTTGAAGCTCCTGGTGCTACGCTTTTGATTGGTTTATACTGTCCCTCTTGTGTTTCGTTATAGAGAGGGGGCTGGGAAAGGAGGTGGGGGTGTACCAGTGTTCTCTCTCTCGCTCACTCGCTCTAAAGCAAAGGTGAGGCCTTTAGGGTTGTGAGTGAGTGAGGAGGGAGAAAATAACACCGTCCGTCGCACATGAACGAGGGAGCACAGAGCGCGTGGAGCTCTGCTAGCCTAGCAGACAGCTTGACTACCGCCTAGGACAGCGTCGCTTGGCTAGTTTTCTGCGTCACTTGTTCAGTTTTTTTTCTTTAGATCACCGGAAATCGATTTATATTTACAATCAATTTTAAGAGAATTACGCCATAGATTTGTAGTCATTATGTAGATTTTTTTTCTATAATACAGAGAGTGAAAAAGTTTCTTTATTCTTATCGGCAACATGCTTGTTTTTTAAATTGTGATATTATTGAAAAGAAACTTAAAAAGTTTATATTTATGAAAGTTTGTTCTGTTAATGTTTTCCCGCCGAGTGTTCAAGTTACTTTGTTAATGCTATTGTTATTTTCGTACGAGAACAATTTTTGTTATGGTTTATATGGTTGGGATCAATCAGCCGATGCAGTTCGGCTGCAACGTAAGTACGTTTTCGTCTGCAAACTTATATTTTTTTTAAACTTTTCATGTTTAACAATACTCGTTTCGTCCTAGTACTTTAAATTGTTGTTCTTTTTAAATAGACAATGCGCATGGACGTAAGGAAAAGTAAACATAACTTTTTACACCATCTGTTAACAGCTCTTCAAATTAAAAACAAACATGGCGACCATGCGCATTTAAAAGCAGCGTGGCTATGACATACATGCATATTATATAGGACACTATGATAAGGCCCACGTCTTCACAAACCAAATCTAATTTTCGACACAGTTTCAATTATTATTTTAGTCTGTTTAACTGTTTCGTTAATTGTAATAAGTAGTTATGTATTTAAAAATTTTAAAAATAATAACGAATTTATCATATTTTTTTTATTTTCATGAGCATTAGTCTGGTATCTTAATATTTTATATGTTAAATTTTTTCAGATATATTTTCATTCTTCATAAAATCGTGTTTTCGTTACTTTCAAAAATCTTAAACCCAAACCATATAGTTAAACATTATAGATGCACATGGAAAAGAAGGATCTCATTTCAGAAAGGGAAGTTGTTATGGTGAGTCAAGTCAAACTAAAGGTTGTTTTGAGAAAAAAAAATTACAAAAACTTGACTCAATTTATCTTATGCCTGTCGTGTCTGTTATCCAATTGGTCTCCACATCATTCATTGCCCATGAAACTAAACTAAGTTCACTACTGGCCAAGTAAATAGTATTTGTGTAAATATTAATAAAAAAATTTGTCCCTATTCAATTCTGGGTTTAGTTTGTTCGATATCGTGAAGGCAATATATTATTTTCAAAAGAGTAATGCAAGCGAGTAGGGAAAGGTTGACACTAGACGGTACAATTCAGCTATTAGGGTACGCAGATGATTTAAATTTATTAGATAATATTAAGAAAGCTGTTGCAAGAATTGCAGAAATTTTACTAGAGGCCAGTAAGGAAATAAGTTTAGAAGAGAACGCTGAAAAGACTAATTATATAATCACATAGAGAACACAGATTGAAGCAGATAATTTAGAGATTACTGCGAACAATATTTCATTTGACAGGGTTAATGAGTTAAAATGTTTAGGAACTCTTTAAACTAGCAATAACAAGATTAGATTGGAAATTAGGAAAATAATAGAGTTGGGAAATGCATGCTAACACTTGGTCAGTAAGTGGTTGACATCTCACCTGGTATCAAGGAATGTAAAGCTCAGAATATACTAAACAAAAATCACCAGTTGCTCTCTATGGATGTAAAACGTGGTCTCTTACCTTACACGACGAAAAAAAAATTATGATGTTCAAGAATAAGTTGGCTAGGAAGATATTTGGTCAAAAAAAACACATGAAGATACTGGGGAGTAGAAGAGGACATGCAGTGCATTGGGAAAACCTAGACGCAGATGTAAGGTTAGCATTAGAATGGACCTGAAAGAGATAGGGATATAACTAGCTGAAGTTAGAGATAGGTGGCGTTCTTTTGTAATTGTGGTAATGCACTTTCGAGTTGCTGATGCAATAGAGTAGGCCTATATAAGTGTAACAAATATATTCTTTTATTTTTATATTATGTAAGTTAATATTAAAGTTGAAACTCATTTAAGAAAACTGTCATGTGTTTGAGTTAAGAACAACCTCTTTGAAAATTTAGATTATAAAATATATCGCCTCTGGGTCTATACTTTAATTTTATTAAATTATAATGAAGTTTTAATATTGTATTTATGAATATCAGGTAGCCTACACAAATCCTTTTATTTAAGATGATTTAGCCTAGAATTAAAATAACGATTGTGAGAAAGTTTAAAATGATAAAACTAACTAAATTAATCAATACAATAATTCACGGTTAAATAAATACACATTTCTAGTGATACTGTTAATTTTTACTTAACATGCATAATTTTTGTAAAAAATTATGCTTTCTGATGCTCTTAAAAACATTATTTCATAGCCCTTACATTTGCTTGTATAAAAAAGAATAAATTATTTGATAAAGGTTTACATATTAAGGGGTTAAACTTCACTTTATTTTATATATATATATTTTTTTTTTAAAGAATACAACTTAATGTCTGTTTCAAATATGATATCAATGGTGTTTACAAAGAAACCACTCTGAAAAAAATAAATCCTCTTCCTCTACCTTGTTCTGAAACCAAGTCATGGCAGATCTGGTACATGAACTGAAGACCACCTACCACCCTAAAACCCCTCACCAAGAATCATATGGTTCCACCCGTCACTAACACGTCATAACGGCATCCTCCACAGGCTTACAGTCCCATCATGACGGACAATTAGAGTCTGTCCCACGGAGCGATTGTCATCTCAGGCTGAGCACCGTCCCTCGGGAGGGGGTTAACTATCTCATTACTTGATAGTCTATTGACTATTACTGGACATCTCTATAGTACCCCGGAGGTAATAGCATTTCCCTCCCCCTTCCATTCTGACCCCGGCAAATGTCTGCGCCCATACTGACCTCCTCCTCCGTTATCAGTAATTGAAAATATTGGGAGCAAGAATCGTCTCACTCCACACTAAGAAAAGAGAGATTATTGCTTTGGTCTGCGGTAAAAATACGGTAGAAAGAGCCTTTAATATTGCTGTAAGCTACGACTAAACCATGACAGAAAGAATCTTTAATATTGCTGTAAGCTACGACTAAACCATGATAGAAAGAATCTTTAATATTGCTGTAAGCTACGACTAAACCATGATAGAAAAAATCTTTAATATTGCTGTAAGCTACGACTAACCCATGATAGAAAAAATCTTTAATATTGCTGTAAGCTACGACTAAACCATGACAGAAAGAACCTTTATTATTGCTGTAAGCTACGACTAAACCATGATAGAAAGTATCTTTAATATTGCTGTAAGCTACGACTAAACCATGATAGAAAGTATCTTTAATATTGCTGTAAGCTACGACTAAACCATGACAGAAAGAACCTTTATTATTGCTTTAAGCTACGACTAAACCATGATAGAAAGAATCTTTAATATTGCTGTAAGCTACGACTAAACCATGACAGAAAGAATCTTTAATATTGCTGTAAGCTACGACTAAACCATGATAGAAAGAATCTTTAATATTGCTGTAAGCTAAATTATTATCAGCACCGCGTCTTACTACCCGTTCGGTTTGTACGCACTTACGCTAATGTGTAATGGTAGGGTGATTGTGAGATCAAATGGAGGACCTACAGTTTAACGTGGGATCCGAACCACGGTGGAGGCCTGGCATTCCACACATTCACAAGTTTGTGATTAATGCACGTCTTGTCAGAGGTTAAGGAAGGGTTTGGTAAATCTGTGCCGGTACCGAGGATTGAGCCCCGGACGCCCGGCACAGAAGTCCGACACCTTACCCCTAGACCGCCAGGTCACCTAATGTAAACTAAAGAAAAATCACGGTAGAAAGAGCCTTTGTTCTTACTGTAAGCTAAAGCAAAAACACGGTGGAAAGAACTTTTATTCTAGATCTAAGATAATATAAAAACATGGTAGAAACATGCTCTTTTTTTTTTAGCCGTTTCACTAAACAAATGGGCTAAATGTTCTAATATAGTTTGACTTTAGTAGAAATTATCATTTATAACGCATAAACAGCAGTTTACAGAAATCCATTTTAATATAGTTTAAACATGACATTTGAACACGGTTATTGAACCCTGTACCCTTGGCCTAACACACCAATTATGTATGACTTAGCACAGGATTCGTTCCGTACTCAATAGTCATTCATCATTTAAGAGATCAAGCAAGAATATTTAATGGGTGTGTGAGATTATTGCGGTTTGGTTCGCGGCTAACGGAGAGTTTGAATACAGATTGAAGGTAAAGAGTGTGCTTTTCCCTAAATGGTTTCTCACTCGGCCTCAATGAAAATTTAGGTGTATTTCCTTTAACTTCTTCCGTCCTCATACCTACCTCATTTGTTCCATGCGAGTCCCGTGCGAGTAATAAATCACTGTAAAAAGAGGCCTTTTAAATCTCAAAAGAAAGATAATTAACAATAAAGAATCAACTAGAAGTAGTTTTTTTAAAGACCGGTTTCCAAAACAATGCCTCCACAAACCCTTCCTTCACCTCTGACAAGACGTCTTGTGAATGTGGGGAATGCCAGGCCCCCCACCGTGGTTCGGATTCCACGTTAAACTGTAGGTCCTTCATTTCATCTCACAATCACCCTACCATTACACATTAGCGTAAGTGCGTATAACCCGAACGGGTAGTAAGACGCGGTGCTAATAATAATAATAATTCCTCCACCACGAAAAAATAAATTACTAATATTTATTATATTAAACCTGCGGACGAAATTCAATTGACATGAACAAAATATACAAGACAATGAATCTTCATAACCAATCATTTTCGATTTACAAACAATCGAATCGTATGTAAGGCCTATAGAAAGCTGTATTTTGAATTTTAATCGCACAGTTTGTATCACTGTATGTGTCTTAAATGTGTTCAATAAAGTAAAGGGAAATGAACGACAAGGAAACCAACTATGTAACCGTTTTAAATGACGTCGAGGGGAAGGTGTTGTTACTAGTTTAATACTGCACAAGTTTTCTTGCGTGTAATGACTATTCAATTACCATCACGTGAGCTATAATAGCATGACAGGCTTTCCAGTTAATTTTGTGAACTAAGAACATACTACTGTGAATGTGGCTTTAATTTATGATGTTTTTTCTTTAGTTGATCAAGGTTATTCCACACAAGGTCAATACCTGCTCATGTTTCTCGAATATATTACACTTCTTTCATCCTTAGATGTAACAGTTCTACCATGACTGGTTACACTATGGTTCTATCTTATTAACTGCGTCATTATGCAAGCCATTAAGGTAGCTTACAATTTTATTGTGGATTCACATGTTCACTGAAAAATTAGCGCAGAACAGAAACGTGGTCACGTGACGATCTCTAAACCAAACACAAGATTCCCGCCTCTTCAACGCGAGCTGTTCTGCTAAAGTTCAACTCATCTATACTTCGTCTCCGCTCTGCCTGGGATGTTAGACTCAGGAGAACCAATCACATCTCAGAACCAACCATCTCAAATCTGTGTGCATGAACATTTGTCGACGCATGCGCTCTACAGCCAGAAGCTATCAGACAGCTTTGATGATCTTTGTGAGGAGATTTGAAATAACTTGTTAATGCAAAGCGTGTTTATGGATGTATTGGATTGTGTCACGACACAGCATTATCATTTGAAAACATACATCGAGAGAAAGATGAAAAATATGTTTATCTACTATAACATAAAATATTTTGATGATCAGCTGTTTTAAGTTAGCGTTGCAATGCATCATGGGTCAACTTAAAGTGTGTGAATTTTTGAGCAGATTCTGCTTTCTCTTTTCGGCGAACGTGTGAATCAATCATAATAACATTTTTATTTTTAAAATTAGCAGTTTTACCCATAAAAATATATAATTTTAAATATCTGGAACATTAATTATAAACAATAGTTGATACATATTAGAAATAAATATATTTAGGACTATAATTAAAACAATAGTTGATATATATTAGAAATAAATATATTTAGGACTACAATTAAAACAAAACTACTCTCCTGTTGTAATTGATTGGGATATATTCCAGACTCTATTATCCAAACCGTTGATAATATTTGATAGTTGAAATATTATTGATTTTCATATATAGTAAAAAAATTCGGCAACTATAAATAACCCTAAATTAAGCCTATTAAAATATGCAGTCTGATAGGATATTCCGGAAGGTGGAAATCAATTTATTGCCCATTGTTAAAACTTGCTTAAATAACTCTCTTTTGCCTAAAGCGCATCAATTGTTTCACCAAAGCTTATCTAATTGAAAATATCTATCAGTTGCAGGCCAGCAAGCTATATATATATACAAGCCCCTAATCCACCTGTATGCTGGTGCACTGATAGCCAATAACAAAGGACCTAAACCGTAAACGGTCGCCAATCAGGGGATTCCAAATTTAATATCCTGATAAGGCTGCCCCCTCCTTCCCCCTCTCTGACCGAACAATGCATCCTCCCACACTACTACTCGTGCGATAAACATTGTCCTCCATGTCGTGTGTTTAATGAGACCTCGTAAGCCCCTTCTTCCTGGGAATATGCACCCCACCCCCTTGGCCCCCTACTCCCTCTCTACTGATCATCCCTCCCGTCACACCCCCTAAATTTAATGGGCTTGTGACCATTCCAACGGCGAGACGCGGGTGGTTGAATAGTATACCATTAGAAATTCAGGGGGGGTAATGCGTATAAGTGAACATATCATACATATGTTCAGGGGAGCAATAGTAATTATGTCCCATTGTTTACAACAAAATGGTCGGACCTCAAAACATGGATAATGAAACTGAGAATGGAAAACGATACATAAAATCTCGCTACATATGCTAATGAACCCCTATGTGTGGGTGAGTTTGTTCTAACTGGCCTCACCCCTAAACACGTGAGCTGGGGTTTCAATTCCGACCAAAGCCTCAAATGTATGATTTTTTTAAATCAAGCGTGTTCCCTTACACTAAATAATAAATTAGTTATCTGGGGTCTTGTTGTTTTGTATGTCCTATAGCAGGATTGTGTTAAAAGCGTACTGAAAAATAAAACATCTGTTTTTTTAAGCTTTATTTTATCAGTTTTTATCCATCGCTACCTGAAAACAACACCATTTAATAAACTACTCACAAACTCACTTAATACCCTCATCAGTGACCGTGTAGCTTGGGCTGTCAATCAAACTATAGACTGGACTGTCAATCACGGGGAGAAATTGGTTGGAATCCTGGTCTGGTGCTACTAAAGGTGATTTTTCCTAAATATTTTTCCACTCTACTTACATATAAATGTGGGTTCACTTCCTTAAATTCAATCTGCCTGGTCAATAATAAATCAACGTAGTTAGCGTATAGCTAAAACGGATAGTAAGAAGCATTACAAAAATAAATAAATTTGGGGGTGTAGCCTAACACAAACTTAAACTTATAAACTTTAATTTATATAATATAATGGTCTGACAAATTCTCAAGCAAATATAAATATTCTATAATAAATATTTACAGCTAAGAGTTGGTTCAGCATCTGTGTTTTTGACTCTTATAATTTCCCGATACTGATTTTTCATTTGTATCCCAAAATATTTTTGGTACAGTTCTTTATAATTTTTCCAGCTAGTTTTGTACCTTTTTAAAAAGTTTAGGGAGAGTGACTCCTTTTAAATAAATAGTTTTGTAATTACTTAATCTATGGCTTAAGAATATCAAAATAAATTCACTGTGGAGAAAGAATAATAAAAAAATACACGTGGAAAACCACTTCAACTTCTTAGTTACTATCAACCGAGTGCTATATATATAGCTACGTGTATAACTCTTCGTTCATTAGAAGCTTGTAAATCGTAAAAGTTGCTGTCATGGAAGCAACCGCAGCAATACTGTCACTGCCAAACTGCCACTACAGCCCTGTCACGAATCAGATCGTTTTGATGTAGGATAGTGTACCAGCTCTTTCAGCTCCCAGAGCTCTCTTATTTCCTCCAAGCCATCTAATAGGCTTATTTTAATCCTCCTCCTTTCTTCGATATCACATTATTAAGGACAAGGAGTGTATCCACAAAATTATAATCCATTAATACACGTTATTATTATTAGCATAACGTCTTACTACCCGTTTGGGTTACACGCACTTACGCTAATGTGTAATGGTAGGGTGATTGTGAGATAAATGGAGAACCTACAGTCTAACGTGGAATCCAAACCACGGTGGAGGCCTGCCATTCCACACATTCACAAGTTGTGATTAATAAATATACGTCTTGTCAAGAGGTGGAGGAAGAGTTTGGCAATCAGATAAATCTGTGCCAATACCGAGGATTGAACCCCGGACCCCAATACAGAAGTCTGACACCTTACCCTTAGACCACCAGGTCACCTGCTTAATACAAGTATTATGGCATGAATATATGTAGATGATTTTCCATTCGACCTTCTGGGTTACAATATTATATAGGCTACTTTTAATAGCCCATCGAGTTTTGTTTGTCATAATTATTGTGGTTAGAATTTTATAAACTTGCGGACATCTGAGCTAAGGCATTTTTCTGTTCTTACCGGGTTTAATGGTGACAAGGAGGTTAAGGTCTCTAGCCTCACCTGGATACACTGAGGTTAATTCCCTTAGAGAATTTCCCCTCTTTATATATATATACATCCAAATGTTGTTACATTTCATCTAAGCTCAACCTTCCTCATTCCTGCCCCATTAGTGTACATATGCGACGGATAGTAAAATGTGTAGCAAGTAAATGTTTACTTTTTCTTACAATAAAGTTCATTTAATGACAAAATGTGTCGGAATGGTTTCAAGTATTTATAAGATGAATAGCAAACAAAGTGGTTTGTATGGATATAAAATGCACGCAGGGGTGAAGGTTCACAAGCCACTTTATATATTTAGGGATGAAAAGGCTGCTGAAAAGGAACAGAGGAATAAGACGAAAAGGGAGGAGTGAAGGCGGAAAGCGAGGGTGGTTTTAAGGGAACAAATGGCAATTTGGGACTCGTTTACTAATTATACACCAGTGCCACTTGTATAATTCAGGAACAAGGACAGATGTCATTAGTTCGTTTGAGGGGAAGGGTCACGCACTATACTGTGTGGAGAAAATGTTGTGGGGAGGGGGGGGGGAAGCGGGGGACTTATTTTGTATGTAAAATGAAATGCTATGTAAACAGTCTAGCCTCAATCACACGTGCGTCTCTAAAAGTTTTGTCATATGTAATAAATAATTTATAAATATAGTATGAATACTTGATTGGGATAGTTGTATGATTTTTAAAAATCAGTCACTTATAGTGTTAATAATCGAGCTTTTTTTAAAAAAAATTAAATAGCGGTTTAGGGTTTAAGGTCCAGTTTCATAATCAGACATAGTACGTCTGAGGTGCGGCTATTTACTAAATACAAGACGAAACATATCTAAACTCGAATGAAATGGGCCAGTTTTTCATATAAAACTGGTCCATTCCATTCTGGTCTGTATAGGTGTCGTCCTGAATCTAGTATATAGTGGTGCTGATCCTGGGGCATACTAAGTCTTACTATAAAACTGGCCCTCAATACTTTAACTTTAACTTTATATACAATACTACACTTAACTTAATTTTAAATACAGCACTACACTTACCTTAATTTTAAATACAATGCTACACTTACAACTTTAAATACAGTACTATACTTACCTTAACGCTAGGTGAATGGGCCAGTTCCACATATGAAACTGACCCATTCCATTCTGTTTTAGGTCAGTGTCGTCCTGTATTTTGTACAGCATCGTACTTTACAAGTATTAAGTCTGGCTATGAAACTGTCCCTAAAGTGGATTAACATTTCTTGTTTTTATTTGAGGGGAGGAATTGAAATAATATTACTAGCATAGAGCATTGATTGCACACGACTGACGCGTGTAATAAAACAGATTTAACAGTGCGGTCCGTAAGTGATGGCCGGACTACGACAGTCGCATGCGTCGGCTGTCTTAAAGTAAATGTACCTTAAGTAAATGCAAATAGATGCAAAGTCATGACTGATTCCGGAAGTGTCTAATCTTGCAACTTAACCCAAGAATCATTAATTTACTAATGCTGGGATCATGCTCAAATTAACGTTTACGTAACTTAAACAAATTCTTACTAGGATTCACATAAAGTAACAACTCGAGATAATGAATATGTACAGTTTGAAAATAAAATCCACTAAATTTGAACTTGATAAACTACAGGTGGTTAGGCTTCAAGAACTTATAATATAAACTTATTGAAGCTACAAAATAAAGAGTAAGAAAATATTAATACTTTCAGGTATTCTCAAAAGGCGAACAAATGAATTAAACTACAGAAGTCGTCTGCACATCATTAACCAACAAATGAAATACTATAATTATATCCGTTGGTACGTCACTCGCAATATTGTTGTATGATAGAAGTACGTGGAAAATTTCACGTAACTTAATGTGAAATTTAACTCATTTTAAGGGAACGTCACGTCAACGTTTAAGGTCGACAAACATAAACTTTTTGCCTCGAATTGGACAATTCAACTTGTGTAACAATACAATTTTACTTCTGGTTGTTTATGTTTCACATGGTTGCGGGGACCAACTTTCTCCACTGAGGTCACTCATTCAGTCAAGATTTGGTGCGACGATGATGAAGACCGCCTCATTGTACCAGTAACAACTTTTTACATTATTCAGTTTAAAATTTGACTAAACTTCCCTGTGTTTCATTAAGGTGAGAATATAACGTAAGCTATAAAATACCAGTATTTTCCTAGTTAATATGGCAAAACATGATTTGGCCTGAGCAAATAAAATATTGCTCCATCATAAATATAGAGCTTAATTTTCTTCACGTGGTGATGCAGTATCAACAGTTGTTGAATTAATATGTCATGAGCATAGTGTCACTAAACGAGAAACTGTTTAAATGAATAGAAAATGTTGTAATTAAATTCCAGAACACACTAGACAGATATTCAAGAATTGTTGAGTTAACCATGTAACATTAAAAACTATGTTTATATTGGATCAATATTTTATTTGTCTTGGCCAAAAAGGTTTTTCCATAAAAAATTCAAAAACACTCCCCTCAGCCCGAGCTCCCTTACATCCTACCTTAAGTTTCTTTTTGGTCCATCGACGAGCTTTATTTTTATCTCAAGATAAAGCAAGTAATCATAGGTGAGCTATTTTGAAGTGAATGATCTACCAATTCCAGATGTTTTTTGGTAAACGATATATTTTGCATTCTCTGTAAAACAGCGCAATCATATTCCTTATTTTTATTACTATTTTTGTTATATCATCGCCAAGTAACCTCAACTAATTCAGCCCATACATTGTAATTTTTCATTTCGATTTTTATATGTTATGTCAGTAGGATTCCATAAAAACTTGAAACTTTGGGACTATAGCATCTTTTTATTAATGTGTCACTACTCTATTTACAAAACATGCTGTCTGCTCAAAGTAAACATGAACATTAAACTGGGTCCTATGACTCACTGTCTCCACCACGGCAACAATAATCTCCAACTAGGATTGTTCACACAATGTTACAGTTGATTATTTTGATATGAACGCTTCACATAGACACTAGCAATAACCAACAAATATTTTTTCTGCAACTGTAAGAAACATTGAGGAACATTGTTACACCAACTGGAACACAGAGGAACAAGAATAGAACGAAAACAAAAATGTTGCTCAGAAGTTATTTTCGGCTGATAGGTACCTTTATGATAAGCGCTTCGTGATGGAACCAAATTAAAATCCGAGCAGAACACTTACGTTAAGTTACATGAACTTTAAATGAACATTAAGTTTATTGTAATTCGGTCATATAGACTAAATAGACCAACTACAGTTATTGGCTTCATATCTATTGATGCAAAAAAAAATTGAGTATTGAGTGATAAAAAAATTATCCTATTACACAGAAACTCGAATTTCCTAGATCACTGTTGGTTGTTTTAGCTATAAGACAAGCTGTCTTGAGTTAAGGTGGAGTGCTAGTCAGCGTGAGTTTAGGGCAGTATTTTTGCAGTTTTTATAGCACAAACATCTTTTGGCCAAAATAAATCAAATATTTCTTCTATAAGAAACATAGAGTTTGGTTTTCTGCCCATGCTAATATCAACAGTTGTTGAATACCTGTCATGAGCATGGCGGCATTTGGTGACAAACCTTTCTCTTCATTTAAAAAGTTTGTCACCAAATGCTGCCATGCTCATGACAGATATTCAACAACTATTGATATTAGCATGTGCAGAACACAAAACTCTATGTTTCTATAGAAGAAATATTTGATTTATTTTGGCCAAAAGATGTTTGTGCTATAAAAACTGCAAAATTAATCCACTAAACTCGATCTCACTAGCACCCCGCCTTAAGCTTATAATCCATGTATTGATGTAGCCCAATGTTTAGAAACTATCATTTAACTTTATAAATGTAGTAGAGTAGTCCAAATAAAATATTTTGTTTCCCTTTCTTACAGATGAACCGTCCTATCCAAGTGAAGCCGGCGGACACTGAAAACCGCGGAGGTGAGACTCTTGATTAGTACAATATCCTGAAGCAGATAACGACTTATCTGATAATCAGTGAACTTTATATTTTTATAAGATTTTATTAAACTCTAATACTCAAAATAATTATTTATATAACCCTTGGTTATTTTATTTTATTGTTCAAAGAACATTAATATATACATATAATTATATTATTGTCAAAGGAATATATATGTAATAAAATTAAACAATTCTAATCTCAAAGCTCGTAATTTGAGTTGGAGTTATGATTCAAGAAGTTTTATGGTCACCTTTGAATAATTTATGCTTGACAATTGATTTTTTCTTTAATTTCTTGATACTAGAGTGATATTTGTTAGCAATGAATACCAAATATGTTAACACGATTACTATGGTAAGATATCCAGTCTAATATATTATGTACTGAACAAATTGTATAATATTACTGATAAAATATCTCAATGAATTATTAGGTTATATGTGGATATTATTTTATTTATTTTGAAAATATTACAAAAAAAAGCTTAAACTATACGGTACATATTTCTAAACAAGCCCTTCTAATAGTTCACAGTGAATAGATATTAGAATTACTGAAAGACTGTTATAAAAATAAGTACAGGTAAAAAATTATGATCAATTTCAAGCATGAATTGTTAAATTTGTATTGCAGCTAATTTTGGATATGTAATAAATATATAAATGCAACTTCCCTTTCTCTAAATCTTACCATTATGTACACTAGGTTTATCATGAAAAGTATTAATCTTACTTTGAATGATTACACTATGACCATGTCTTATAAGCCACGCCATTGTGGAACCAATTAGGGTAGGCTTCAGCTTAAAAGGAGTGTGAAGTGATATAAGTACCGCCAAGGAACTATATGTAATAGTCTCAAGGATCTCCTGTTCAAACCTCGTTTAATGACTTCAAATAAAGATGTAATAAATGGTTTTAAGTAAACTGTGATTTCCCTCGTACCTTCAGGTGTGTTAATTGCTCTTAAAAATCTCAATTTAATTACAAAGTTTCCCAAGCATGATAACGTAGACCAAAGGTTACTCCGCACTTGGAAAATGCAATTTTTTTTTCATCCGGAAAAAATAGGTTACTTTACAAACATAAATTAATAAAAATCTGGAATATTTGTGAATTTGTAACACCTAAGGGCCATATATTAATGAATTTTTAAAGAAGACATTGATTCAAACACATGTATTTTCCCCTTCTCTCTAACCAGAAACACTGAGTTTCGTAACGAATTCATCTATCCACCAAATCAAAGTCAACTCATCCCTTTCTAATCAATAATGGTCTGACTCCACACTAGTAAATTTTATTACAACTAAAATGTTCTTTCCTTAGACTTAAATCTAAATGGTTTGGGAAAATGGGAATTCCCTCTGAAAAAGGCAGAAAATACAATAAATTTATAAAAAAAAATGGAAACCTTGAGAGACAAAAAAAACTTGGCTCACCTCACGTATGAGTAATTATCTACAATTGTCAAGTTGGCAGTCCTTTAGTTCGCGTGCGACGTTTAGGGGAGAGTAGTAAACCCCTCTTGTTTCTGAGGCATGTTTTATAGCGGACTAGTCTCTCACCACCTCACACCACATGTTATCCTGATAACATCAATAATAAACTTTAACACTGGTCTCTAGCTTCCCCTCTTCTCTAAAACATCTGCCTGCCTACCTACGTTGTGTACAACTTTTTATGTAAGTTTTTGTTTGTTTGTAGAGTTACATAATTATTTATACGATACAAGGGAAAACATATCCTTTTTTTTAGAACTTGGTCTTAAAAACTCATTAGTTGCTTGCTATAAAGATATTTAAATAAGTGTCTATTATCATTACGACCTACTTACTGATAGTATTAAGAAAATCATTTTTAAAGTGCGGTGTATTAGGAATCATAAACATGGCATGAATTAGTTTTAGAAAAATTATAGTGACAAAAAAAAAAACGTTCTAAATCACGTGCATGCTGTGAGTGCCATTTTATTATTAAAAAGCTGTTTATAATATGTTTGTTGTATATCTATGCCATATAAACGTATCACTAAACAATTAACTTGTATATTAATTTATATATTTCTAGTAATAGGATATTGAACATCTGTCATCATGTTGCGAGTAGGAGTCATTTAAAAATGAAGTATGAATTTACATCTAATAATTAAATATTAAAATACTTAAATAAAAATCCTAAAGAGTATAGGTTTGTAAATTAATTTTTTGATTAGGATTATGTAAAACGAATATGCGATTACTATTAATCTATTCAACATTGTGAAGTAATTCTTGTTCAAGACCCATTTTTACCGCCTCACTGTACAAAAAAAGATAGCCTCACGTAAGAGCCTGGTGTGTCAGAGTGAGTAATGTGTGTGTGTGGGTGGGTAAGCACAATATATTGAGTGCACTTTATGGTCCGTGCTCTCAGCCTTATACACACAAACACCCGACGCGCGCATCCTTGGGTGTGGCGATCATTAGGTTATATGGGTCACCAAACAGGCTAGGCCAGGGATGGAGAACTTATGACACGCGACAAGATTTTCTTGGCAGGCGGTTTTCATTGTTTTCCAAATATTTTGTCTTTTTTTTTACACATGATATAAATATAGCTATAAAATTAAGTAGTATGAAGGTTATACGTTAAAAAGAGGGAAATGCCAAGTTTAATTCAACCTGCCATCTTCTAGACAAACATTAAACCTTTCCAAATCACTTTATATTATGGTTAAAAGAGGTGTGTGCCTTATTTTTTATTTTTTATAATAACTGCGGGGTCCTTAGGATGTTTTGGATATAATAATTCCCCCCTTTTCCCTTGTACCATTACTATATTAAATTTATTGCTAACTGATTATTTATGCCCGGATATGGATATCATGTCTCTTTTTAATTATTATTATTATCACTGCGTCTTACTATCCGTTCGGTCTGTACGCACTTACGCTAACGTGTAATGGTAGGGTGATTGTGAGATGAAATGGAAGACCTAGAGTTTAACGTGGGATCCGAACCACGGTGGAGGCCTGGCACTCCACACATTCACAAGTTATGATTAAAACACGTCTTGTCAGAGGTGAAGGAAAGGTTTGGCAATCAGATAAATTTGTGTTGGATCGAGGATTGAACCCCGGACCCCCAGAACCTTTTTTATTTTAAATCAAAGGCAATTCTCATATGTACATAAATTCTTTTAGTGATTCCCTGTAATATTTATTTTAGGTATTTAATCTGCTCTCTCTGGACTGATTGATTATATCATCACACGCTTATAAACTAACGTATTTCCTGAACAGACACAACATAAAGCTCCTCATCCGTTAATTTATAAATTTATAAATTTTTCAGTCATGCCGGGAATCAAACTGAGGAATCTTTAAAACATATTTAGTCCCGTTTTTCGGGAGGGGGTGAGTGTTAGGCTATTTAGATAGTATACGTATTTTTTGAGTAAATGAATAAATAATCACCTGCTTCGGTGGCCGCATAGTCTAACAGGCTACTCTCGTGTTAGACTAGACTGCCGTAGATGGGTAAATCGGGGTTCGATCCCATTCGGTTATACTGTTTTTTTTTTATCATCGTTGGTTTTCTACTATCCCTCCTCAAAGGTGAGTGCACTTCCTCTAAATTAAACTTTCCTAATCCATGACACATTAGTGTAATTAGTACACAGGCGTATAACCTTAAAGGGTAGCAAGACTCGATGCAAAAAAATAAGCTCAAACATAAGATTCTTCACCACAAAGTTAATAGAATGACAATATTACGTAGATTTTAAAATTATTTGGTTACCTCTTTAATAAAAATCCACATTCTTGGTTAAACCCTGCAACTAGTCTAGACATATTTATTTGTGAGGCGATAGCTTAATTTTCTGAAACAGGTATTTGTAAATAAATGTTAATATTTAGCAAGATATAAAAGTTTACTAAAAAAAAAGTTTTATTGCATACGAATATAATCTAGTTAAACATTTTAAACTTTTTTTAAATCAATTTATGTGTACACACTCCACGCTCTCATTTACATTTTTTGTGTTTTTTTGTCAAACTAGTGATTTTTTTAAGCATTATAAATGTAAAATTGTATTACATTATCAAAATTCGGGCAATGATTAATCTGATCACATAGTCATTAATTTTTTAATTTATGTAGGAACTATCTTATTATAAATAATATATAAGTTCTAAAACTATCTTAATAGCCTAATTTAAAAATTTTAAATATATTTTCCAAAAAGTGTAAGTTCTCTATGTATATAAAACAATAACAAATAATAATTAACAATGTCACACTATTAGTCCATTAATACTATGCAAAATTCTGGGCAGACAAGATCACTTATCCGAAAATTATCGATATATTGGGAATATTTTCTTCAAAATGTTCGCCATCTATTGGTTAGGCAAATAATAATAAAAAAAGAAAACATCACCTTCAGGTTATCGAGTCATCGCTTCCATGCTGTTACGTTTGTCATAAATTATAAGTCTGAACCTTCGCTTGCGTTTACTGATGGTAGATAGATATCTAACGTATTAAGCAAACACCCTTGTTAAACCATTCGAACAAAACACTAAACAGAGCTCTTTCTGGTGGGGTGGGGGATGAATAATGGATTGGTACTTTTTGAAGAGGGGGTGGTGAAGAAAACGTAAAAAAACACTTATTATTAGATATTTTGTATTTGTGGTCACCTACAAATTTTGAAATAATGGATGCTTACAACCCAATTTTCTATTATAATATAATATGTTATCCTATATAGTCGATCTATTTCTTCCTCTAAGACTAGTTTTGGTGCTAAGCGTAGTCAGATTAAAAAAACTATGTCATTCATTTGATAGTATTTATAAATCAAAAAAGATTTAAGTTACACTGAAAAGCCAAGGCGTCCCTATAAACCCATATTTTTAATAAGGTTCTTCACAGGTATATAGATGGCGGGGAAGGATTTCTTTACTTGTAGGGGCACATACGGAATTCCCCGACCAGGAAATGGAAAATGATAGTTGTTTAAACATAATTGTAGTTTTAATGTATAGGTGTAATAAAATAGTCCAATTAGTTCCTAGCTGTTGCATTTAGGAAAAATAGGATAATTAATTAATAATACTAGTACATTCAAAAGGGGGTTAAACCCTACTTACCCTTAATATTGACTTAGAATATTCAAATAATAATCTTGAAGTTGGAATAGTTTATTTGTAAAAATGCAAAAAATAATGTCCAAAGCTTACCAAACATCAAACAAAATTGAGGGGGTTGGGGAAAAAACATGATTCCCTCTTTTGACAACAAAATTGGTTAGCGGTGATTTCTGGTTGCATACCAGTTGAACTAAAAGTTGTTGTTTTTTTTTCAAAATTTTATAGACGTTTAAATAGTGAGGATATCCCACCTAAATAAATAAGGGTTATCATGCTTTTTCCCAGACCCCCTTAATTATTACAAATATGGTTGCACTTAGATATCGTTTAAACTTGATACAAATCCTTGAAACAGCAGTGTTGTATACTTTGTTTATTTGGTTATTCGTGCTGGCTATAGCCTTATTACAGCTAGGTAAGAATTTTATGAATCAGTGTTAGATTATTGATAACTTGATTAGGCTATATTATATCTTAGTTCATTTATCGTTTAACAAAAACAATATTATAATGAACATACTACGACAAAAAGACAAAAGAGGTATTTTTTCTAAAAAACAACTTTATTATTTTTGGTCTAATTTAATTAGTTTAAATAAGGTAGAGGAAAAATTAATAATTAACAGCTCAAACTGCCTAAGAAATATAACATGATGGCATTCCCAATCTATATTGTTTAGACACATAACAATCTACTATTTTTTTAAATATGTATGAGTCTTCTTGTAATTATAAGAAAGAATACTTATCAATAATAAATAGTCATAAAGTATATACCTTAAAACAGATTTAAAATATACGTCTATACTTTTGTTTTAACTTGACGTATTTAAATATTTCTTTTTTAATAAAATTGAAATAAACTACGTGAAATGTTTTGAAGAGAACCAACACTCTTTTTTAATCAACTAATATTATTATATAGTTTGACTTCACTTTACCAACATCATTTTTTTTTTACATCAACTGAAATGGTTTACGAGAACGACTTGTAATTAGTAAATAATTAAAGTGCCTACCACAAGACGTCGAGTCACGTTACCGACATTGCTAGAGCTAATTGCGATAATGCATGCTCGTCAAGAAAACGGTGAAAATTTACTGTCATTTGGCTATAACGAGCCATAGCTCGTCAAATCGGGTGCTTTAGGAAATCTTCTCTTTACTTAATAAAGGCACACCTTATATAACAGGTTACATGTTTTCATATGTTTCTAAAAAACAATAATACGCTCTCTCATTAGCCGTATCTGTCTGTAGGTAAGCCTACTTACGTATAGTTCAACTTTTATGTGAAAACCTTATCTGAAAGCTAAATAGTTTACTATTTTATTTTCATGTATTCATACGTCAAATCATGTGACTTACAGATGCCACTTTTGATAGATTTTAACAATAAATATGAAATAACACTTTTTTTAACTGCATCTTAGTACCTCTTTGGACTAAATGCATAATTTATTTTTATCAGCCTGTCATACTACCTGTTAAAAGTTATACGCATATATGATAATTACTCTAATAGGGTTAAAAAGACTCATTGACGCTTTACGCGAAAGTTTGTTCTTCTAATATTAAATAAAAAGGTAATAAACTTATATCAAGCCTTCCTCTGTCAAATAAAGTCATTTCATAGGACAGACAATTTTAAAATACCACGGTGACCTGGTGGTCTAGAGGTAAGGTGTCAGACTTCTATGCTGGCGGCCGGGGTTCAATCCTCGGTCCTGGCATAGATTTATCTGATTACCAAACCCTTCCTTCACCTCTGACAAGACATCTTGTGAATGTGTGGAATGCCAGGCCTCCACCGTAGTTCGGATTCCACGTTAAACTGTAAGTCCTTCATTTTCATCTCACAATCACCCTATCATTACACATTAGCGTAAGTGCGTATAATCCGAACGGGTAGTAAGACGCGGTGCTAATAATAATAACAATTTAAAATATCATGAAATTTATTTATGTGGTTTTATGTAAGCTATTTCACTTTTTTTTAAACACTTTCAATGTAAAATTTAAATTTACTCACTGGTTAGAACTTTCACCTACATTTTGGTGAAAACAATATTAAAATATATCCAACCTCTAGATAAATAATCTGGGATTTCTAAAAGTCTACAACGTTTCATATAATATACATATACGAGAAATAATACCTAATTAAATAGGTTCATGAAATCCACAACCTGACTTTTTAAACGAAATTTAGATTAAATTCTGTTTGTTTGGATATAAAGTAATTATATCAAGACTTCACTAATTTTGTTTATCAGTAGTAGGCGTTATCGTTATTTGCCTTTACTGTTTGACTCGCTATTAATTTTCTTTGTAAATAGTGATCTTACAATATAAAAGTAGTTAATAATATAGCTTTCAAACACTACAATATTCTATATTTTTATAAGTTTGTTCATAAAAAAAAGTTGCATAGCTTCTACTATGCTGTCAGAATCAGTTAAAATATGTGCAAATATTAGCCTTTTTTTTATTAATTTTATTTGTCAAAATTTTATCAAAAAAATCACTTACCGTCTTTTGTTTAACGAAATATGACGTATTATATTATTTAATGAGATTAAACCATTGTATGTATCACTAGACCCTTCCCCCTTTCCCGCCCCCCCCCCCTGCATTATTATTTTCAACGCACATATTGAAGAATCATAGACTCTACCATAAAATATGAGTGACTATCGACATTTTTATGAGGAATAAATTCAATTTTCCAAATAAAATATAGTCTATGTTACTCGCTGATAGTGTAGCTTTATATTGGTGAAATTTTTTTTAAAATCGGTCCAGTAGTTTTTGAGTTTATTCATTACAAACAAAAAAATAAATCTTTCCTTCTTATAATATTAGTGTAGACAAGTAAGATTTATACGTATTCTCAACAAAATGTAAAACATAAGGCCCTTTTTACAAATTCCGTAGGAAGTTGTTAAAGGAGGTCATACACAATTTTATATCCTAAATGCATATATTTATCGCCTCGACATTTGAGTGTTATTGCTTAAGAAATGGTAGACGTAGCAAAATGTTATGGGATCATTACATAAGTGATTGTATATTGCATATGGTGCTATATGCGTGTATATAAAAACATCCGCGATAATAGAGTGCCATATATTGAAACTTATAGCAGGAGATGGAAGTATTAAAATCTTTATACTTCCTGGTAGAAGTTATTTAGTATATAAACACCTGAGATCCTTCTAACTTAATTGATATAACTTTTCAAATAAAAATCTTATGGGACATTTAATGATATTAAGTAAATTCAAAAAAATATGCAATGAAATACTCGTTTATACATTTGAACATGATTTTATAGTTACCAAGGTTTATAATATTGTGATATTTTCATAATAATAATAATAATAATACAGAATGATTAGTATATATATATACATATATATACACATATATATATACTATAAACTATTTATCTCTGGAATGAAAAAGAGGTAATATTAAATGTCCCTATTATTCCATTAAATTATTTAGGTTCACGTGGAGCTTTTTCCCCCTGTTTGCTATCGTTGAAAGCCTGCTTTTAAAAATTACTTAATTATCTATTTCAAGATTTAATTCTTCACTTTTAAAAATGAAGACATTGCTAAGTAAACAAAATAGATTGTGATGGAAAATGAGTAGGCCACTTTTTTTTAGTAACTTTTAGACTGTAAGATAAGGAGAAAATAATTTAGTTTTCCAGTCAGAATCATACAGATTTTGAAACAATGATCGTCAATCAGTTGAAACAATTCCTGTTATTGATAACTAACTCGATTTAAATCTTAGTAAAAAAAAATGTTCAAATTATTTTAAAAAATGCAATAAGATGGGTTTTTTTAAATAAAATTTTAACTAATGATTTTAATTTTCACGTTTAATTTTTTAAACAATTTTATATACTCGTACTATGGTTGAGTATAAATGAAAAATTAACTTATTAAATAATTTCAAATAATTTTTATTAACGTATCCTACTATCAATCTAGCCTAGCCGAATATGTTCTCTAACCGGATAGTGATGAGGAAGCTAAAATTCTTACGGAATGTATCCTAATTTAAAGAAAATTGAAAAACATTTATGAAAAACCACCCTCAGTATACGCACACCCTCATCGGTAATCCAGAACATATTAAGTTCACACCTTATTCCACTTAACCCTCTACTTATATTATATCATTATGATAATAATACACCTATAATTGTGATTTAAGTTCATTAAACTTTGAATTGTTATTTATCACCTTTATTTACAACACAGTTTTATAACCTAGTTAATAATTTACATACAAAACTGATAATTTATTTGTGATTGTCATGTTAATTTGATAACAACTCCCAGGAGTTATTTTCCTAACGAACGATGGAAATAAAAATAAAAACAATTGAAGCCTGGACACTATCCATGACAGTTGAGAACGCTATAAATCAACTTTGTATACAGTTTTTATCGTGTATTTATTTGTGTCCTTTTCATCTGTTGTTTTCCGTTGAGAAACTCGACACGTTGTCCTAGCTAATTAAGCGCCGTCATTTTAATGTGCTTTCCACTAATGCGGGCTGATACTTTAGGTGAGGGTCTAGTGACAAGTGGCAATGTTTTTGTTTTTCCACACGTTTCTTTGTCTCCTCCACCCCCTTCTCTTCAATGGTCGTTAAAAAACACACTTGTTTGGAAAACACCGAGTGGGCTACGTTATCAATATCCATGACGTGTCTCTCAATATACCGTTTCTTTTCTCTGCTATTCTTCGCGCTTACTCAATTGTTCCTCTATATTTTTGTCTTACATTTTAATTGCAAACCACTCTTCCAGAAGAGACTGTTAAAAAAAATGCAACCCTTTATTTTATAGAATGTCTGAATAATTTTCTCTACAACATTGATCGGGAAAATACATCAAGCATTATGCATTACTTTATATAGGCATACGATATGTATTTTAACAAAAATTAAAACATAATGAATATATAAAATTGATGTCTTAGAAAATCTATTATATCTTAGTCACCCACCTACAATCCAGGATTTAAACTAATTTACGAATAATTTTTTTTAATGTTGTGGTTTCATCAAAAAATTATTCATACTCTAAGTAATCTAATAATGATTTTTAGATGATAATCCTATTTGTAATTTANTATATATATATATTACTTGAAAGTTAATGTGTTTGATATTCCACTATCGTACTCTGGAGATACTAGGCCTTACCATAAACTAAAGAGATAAAACACTTTTAATCATATTTAAAATTTGATCCGATTTCCAAAAAATGTATAATAAAAATCACTGAAATGCCATTGATGATTGCATGAGCATATAAATCGTGATGCTAAATAAAGTCAATTTTTATACTCCAAGCAGCACGAGTCAGGATTGGATAGATTGTTTGAGATCAAATCGGATCAGGCATTGAACAATTCATTGCATCGGAATAAAGAGGCTATAAGGCAACGGATGCCGATATAGCCCTGGAGAAAAATTAATTGTTTTTGGAACTTTGCTTCTGTTTTATGTGTCATGAAATAAAAAAAATGAAGATCCAGATTATAGGTCTATGAGATCTACTGTAAGGGTATAGCATTTTGAGAATATTGTTTTTCGGTTTTCGAATCAGGAGATTAGAAGAAAGATTTATCAGTACTTTTACTTTTCATAGAAATGTTTTTTTTTTGTGACTTTTTAACATCCTGAAAAGATGCATTATCTTCCAAGGAACTATAATAACTCAAGAAGGTTATAAAAGGGACCTTAATATTACTTATTTACCCCCAAACCATCGTTTCTGATCCTGCAATTAGGACTAATGCCATTTTACCCTCTTCATTGATTTCGGAGTTTAAAAGTCAAAAATATTCACATGAATTTACTCACTTTACACAGATATAAACTCGTTTGATCTCACTCAGTAAGAGGTCCCACATTTCCTTACATGTTTTTTAAATTATATTTTTGAATGAACTGTGACTGTCCAATCCCAATCAGCAAACGAGGAATAAGTTGGTTTCCCCACTGGTTCGGATCGGATTAAATCGGATCGAAAACGCTTCAGCTTAAAATAATTGAAAACTATTGGTTTAATATAAGCTTTGCTAACTGGATTCAATCATTTCTGACAGGTTTAGTTTGAATAGATATTTTTATTTTTTTAACCTGATTGCTATATTCGTTTCGAACCGTTTCTAACAAGTGGGTGAGACAAACTTTAATACTTTCTCTATATATTATATATTATATATCACGTCACCTTTTCATATAAAATTAACTTAAAGAATATTTTTTCTGTTGATTTTAGCAAAAGGTAGTAGATAAAATCCATAGAAATTACTAATTATTTTTAAGGTGTGAGTTAATATGAGTAGATGTTTCCACGAAATTGTTTGGCAATGAAGAGGACAACCCTTTTAGTTTATTAGGCACATACATGCAATTGGCTATGACAAAGATAACATAGTATAGCCATGCTATCAATGGTCTAAGTCATCATTAACATAATGGCACCTAATTTCATTTCATATTAATTTATGAGAAAATGTCACTTTACAGATGAGTGGTTGCAAAAGACTGATGATAAAGAATATTTTCTATCAAAATAAGTTGCGTAAAAACAGTTTTTGAACTGTGGTGTGTGCTATATGAGGTTTGTGTGAAAACTGAAAAGGAATTTCTAATAGATGCATGATATTTTAAAGGAAAGAAACCCTAAGAACATGTAATTTATATATAGATGGATATATATGTTCTGATATGTCTTTTATATAATTATGTAAGGATATTAATATCTATTTAGAAATTATATGAGTTGGATAAGTCATAGAATGGTGGTAAATGGCTCATTTTACCAATTTAAACCTCAGGGATCAGATTAATATACAAGTTCTCATATTACTCATACTTAATCACCTAAGCAGCTCTTCTAGGTACACCCCTGTAGGAAACGTTACATCACGCCACACATATCCATGCCTGGACTTGGATCCAAGCCATAGTTGATGTGTATGTTTATGTTTTCTAAAAGTTACATATTACCAGAATCCTACAACATACGTCAAGCACTAATAATAGGCTATATATATTTATATCCCTATTTTTGTATCACGACAATATTCATTTTAAATTGAAATTTGTGTCTATTTTATTTCTCGTCATTTACGATAGCAATTTATATATATCTTTTTTCAACTCTCACCTCTAATGTCCCTTTTTATATGTTTCTCATCCCACTTTCTCTGCCCCTTTTCCTACATCAGAGAGAGATAAGCCGTTCTGAGTGATCGCATCTACAAGCTCGTAATACAGTTCTATTGTTTGGTTGTTTTCGACCTTCAGAAAAGCCCATATACTATCTCTCTCTCACTCTCGTTATCTATCCCCCTCTCTCTAGCCTCTCTAGAGGGTTTTAAGCTTATCCCCATTGAGTTACGACAATTGTAAATTGTAACAATAGCAGATGACAGTTGGGTAGAGTGGGTTTTGAGGAAGTCCGATTAGCGTTATTGTATTGTTTCAAATGTTTGTGTGAAGAGTTCTTCTATTATTTTTTTTATTATTTTTTAGAATAATGATTGATTAGTTTGCTTTTCAGAAAGAGAATAAATTAATACCGCGTTTTGCCATAAAAGGTTATCTATATTTTCACTCGATTTACCTCCCAAACTAGAAATAAATTGTTTGTTTAAACATGTATAAATTATCTTAGTAGTGTAGGTTAACCATACATCATGTAAATAAATATGTAATTAATGGACATTTAGTCTCACTGTGCATAGGAAATTGAGGTATTTTAGACACACAAACACACACACATATATTTATATATTTACCCAGAAAGTACTTTTTTGTTTATTTAAATAATGACAGAGACCTCTTTTAATTATAATCTAAAATACTTTAGGAAAGTCTCATGATTGCCTAACAGATGACAGCACCAACTCTGAGTTAAAATTTGGACCTACCCCCATTTCCCCCCTGTACCCTTCATATGCATATATGTAAAGTTTTAGACTTTAGACAGATCAAGGTACCTTCATAATTGACCCTAAATTTTAAATGACACAATACTGCAAACTTAGATTTTTTTTAAACTTATTTATTTCACTGAGTAAAATTAAAGATAGGTGATTGAAACATTTATGTTACAACTACCAATAAGAAAAACTTTTTGAAAAAATTACGATATTTAATCAATAGCCGATAGCTTATAAACAATAATTCTTCATTTTAATACTAATTTGGAGGCCAAATAAAATTGGTATTCAATACTATTTAGCTGTATCGTATCCACTATCATTTCAATATTAATTTAATAACCATATATCTGTGTCCCAGGCTCTCATGGGAAATAAATAATTGCAATAGAATTTCCATAACGAGAACCTTATTTAACAGTTATATAAGCTACTGTATATAATTTCATGTATTCATGCGTCAGAGCCTGTGATTTGAAACTAGCACTTTTTATAGATATTATTTAATAGGTTGCTATCAATGTTGGCTGTAAAAAGATTGTTTTTTATTTTTTAAAAATTACGGCCTCTGTGATCTCTTGGTGAGAGTTCCTGGTTATAGGTCCAGAGATCCGTTGTTTGATCCCCAGCACCTACATTTTTTTTTCTGTGAAGTAGTGGGTCTATAATTGGGTCAGACTAAATTTCGTGAGGACAAGTGAGGAGCTACTCGTATAAATAAGTATCAGCTCCTCTATTTGCAAATGTTGGCACTATATTCGTTAAAATATGGTGGTAGCACGATTGATATAGCTCTCGCTAAAGGGCCGGTGGCAAGGAGTTCTTTTTATTCCAAACAAACTCTAGTATATTTGTTGGGCTCTGCAGGCACGAAATTCTTATATATATCAGGGTGTTTAGTGATCAAAAAATCTGATAAAAGTCAGGGAATTTTATCAAATTTCTGGAGTTTTGACATATTTACTAAAAAAAATTTTTTTTAAATACTGCCACTTTTATTTATAAAAGTCAAAATAACATTTTTCTTCCAGTTAATACACACCGTATATTTTTTTAAACACAGTTGATCATAATAACATCAGTTCTCAAAACCAACATTAGATTTTTGTGTCGTCTTTCCAGCCCTTCTAACGCGTGTCTTCAGCCAAATTTGATTCATGGTTATGCTCATGTGTGAGAATGTTATTGTGTTATGGAAAGAAGAAACTAAAAATGAATACATCTCGTAACCATATTAAACTGTACTGATGCAAGGTGATCTTTTAATGGAAACGGAATCTAGCATAGGTCGCACCACCCAAAAGCCCTTTTATTTACGCTTAAACCTTTTAATCCCTTAATAGAGGAGTGATATAATTTCAGAATGAATGTATGTCTACAATTATTATTATTATATTAAGTTGTGACCTCATTGAAATAATGTTGTTAATATATAGTGGACTGCCTTTGTGGTCTAATGGTCAGCGTTCTTGGCTACAGACCCAGAGGTCCCGGGTTCGGTCCCTGGTGCTACGAGACTTTCTGTGAAGCAGTGGGTCTGAAATTGGATCAACTAAACCTCGTGAGGACAAACTATGAGTTAACTGAATTAAAAAGTAGCAGCTCTGCTCTACAAAACTGAGATTAATGGTCAGAGGTTTCATTTTTCTGTCCATACAATACCATCTATTTACGAAAATTGGCACTATCTTCACCAACAGAGGGTGGACGTTCGGTCGGAAGGGCTTGATTGCGGGCCAACGTAATGGAGCTTTGTATATAACGATAAGAAAAGTTGGAAATTGGCTCTATAAAATCTGGAAAATTCAGGGAATCTTAAAATATTATTTGGTTGGACACCGCCTAAAATAATAACATTCAAAAATGTAATGAATCTTCTCTAAGTCCCATTATAACCACCACTGAATTACTGTCAGGATGTGAAACGAAGGTTAGTGGTTTGAATTAAAGTCAATGTCGATTGGTTGGAGAGAAGAAGGCTGTAGAAAGTTCGGAACGGGCCAAGTATTGTTCTAAAACACCCATCAAACAGGAATTTCTCACCGTTTTCCTCAAGCTTTCTTTAATTTCACTAATGGTCCGCGGCGCTTTTCCTTTTCCCGGCGTCTTCTTCTCATTTCGTATGTAAATTTTCCTGCGGCGCCCCCTCGTTACTCACATCCACCCAGAATACTAAGAAAAGAAAGTAAGAGGGGTAACCCTTTATTTAAAAAAAACAGACAAAAAAACCTCAACTATAAGAAATATATTTCGTGTTCTTGTGATTTATTTGAGTTTCTATTGGTAACAAAATTTGTAATTATAAGTTTGTATATAATCTTCACATTTTTATGGATATTAGGAAACTGGTAAATATAATCCTAAATGGAAATGAAACACTGTCCCTATTTTAAACACGGGCTAAAAGAATAAATATGTGTGTTACTCTTATTCTGGATGTTTAGAAGTTAGATGCAAGATAAATTTACATACGTGATATATTTTTACCAAAATATGTTACACAGTCAATTAAAAATACTAGTTGGCTTACTTTGGTTAGAAATAGTCTATTTTATATAGGAAGACAAATATAGAGGCTACGATATATACTTTTATGTATTAATACGTCAGATCGTGGAATTTGCATATGTCACATTTGATAGATACAATCGAATTTTATAAAAAAAACACTAACAATGTAGTAAAATGATCAATATTGACTGATAAATCTATATTTTTATTTTATAAAAGACCATTTATATTATATGGTTTGTAGATAGATTATTATCTTTACTGACAAATCTTTAAAAAAAGTAATTTAATACAATATAAAATTAATGTAAAACTCGCCATGATTGTTATATTATTTTTAGAGTTAGTGTCATGTTATATTATATCCCTGCCATGATAAAAAAAAATGTATTAAGATGTTAGTTAATTATATAAACTTAAAAAAAACAATGTTTTTGTCCACACGATCTCGGTAGATGATGTTTTCTCCTAAAATATTTACTTTTTCAAATTTTTTCTTTAGACATTTTTTCAGGTAAATTATGTGTTGAACTACAGTGTTTGTTACATGGTTTGGTAATGACAAGTTTTAAGATATGTATAACTTAGTCTACTGGCCTAAGGTATCACTCTAGTGTTATAGACTGGCCTGGTGATGGCGAGAATATCGGGGGTTCGTATTCCAGTCGAGTCTACTAAGGGTGCTATTTTCCAAATGGTTGTGCATCCTTCTTCGACGCAAATATACGTTGATCTAAAACTCTTCCTTCCTCATGCCAACCCCATTAGATTAATTATCAAATGTGTATATTGTATATAACCAAAAAGGAAATAAGTTGCGATGATAAATTATCAGTCTATGTCTATCCTGTAATCCAAGATATCAGCCTTACCTCTCTACACAATACTCGGTTGTAGTTTGAAGATAGAAAATGGATGAACTAAATTATTATTATTATTATTATTATTATTATTATTATTATTATTATTAGCACCGCTTCTTACTACCCGTTCGGGTTATACGCACTTACGCTAATGTGTAATGGTAGGGTGATTGTGAGATGAAATGGAGGACCTACAGTTTAACGTGGAATCCGAACCATGGTGGAGGCCTGGCATTCCCCACATTCACAAGATGTCTTGTCAGAGGTGAAGGAAGGGTTTGGTAATCAGATGAACTAAAGAACGACAACTATTCACGTTACGTAGTAGAGTTGATTTACTTCGTTTTAATATTTAGTTATAAAAATGTTTTGTGTATTGTTTTCATAACTTTTAAGAGTATAAAATACGAACTCCAAATTACTTAAAAATACTGTGGATATCATTAAAATTATTTCTTTTTCTAACGAAAAATAAAGCTAAAATATTTATATATATATTTTATATTCTAAATATAGCTACTAAGCATTTTTACATTATAGCACATTGGGTGAGTCCCGCTGTTTGTAGATCTATTTGGTTTTTTTTTGTCAAATATTGTGGATCTCATAAAATATTTACCGGTTTTTACGATTTATATGCTACTATGCTGGAAAGATTGAACAGAGATATCTCTTCATGCTGTCTAAAAATGTCGTCTATTGTAGTTTTATTTTATTTAATACTGTGTCGAGGCAGCATCGTGATATTAGGTAACTAACTGAAAGTTTTTAATATACTATAATTAAACTGTAAAATAAGGTGATATGGGAGGCAATAAGGAGTTTAATAGGTAATCTTAAACTCCGCGTATTATTAAAAGCTATTATTAAAAAGATTATTTCACTTAATTTTAAACTAGATGTCATGAAAAGACATGAATATAGACTTTAATATAGGTATTCAGCTATGTATAAAAATATCTTAAATCCTTATAGACTTCATATTTCTTCGTTCCTTTTTTATGGTGCATTTCTAAATTTATTCACTAAATAATGGTTTATTTATACTTTTATGTATGTCTCTAAACTAATAAATTATTATACCTTGGAAAAGATGTATCTACCTCAAGCTTCTTAGTTTTATGATTCTAACATCTTTGCTCTAAGAACTTTCTTGGAACATTTTCAATGTTTTTCTATTTCTTTTTTTATGCTTGTGTTCATATTTTATTACGTTGCAAAAACATATTTGTTTTACATATTCCTACCTAAAACTACATTAGATACATAGCATTTATTAACTTATTTTTCTTTATTTTAAAATAATTATGGAAGCTAAGGAACACTTTGAAAATATGTTTTTACTAGATAAAAACGTGCTAAGGAAATCTAAAATAAAATAGTAGTAATGAATGGTAATTTTCGGGACTAGGACATTACACCTATCTTAGTAAAATAGGTTCCCTAAAATTTGTCAATACTATTTTATCCATCGGAATAATTTATTTAAAAATTGACAAAGTCAGCCTCTTGGTTAGTTAGATATCTTTTATTTGATTTAACATTTTGACTGTTTAAAATTAGTTAAAAGTCATTAGTAGATAGGTTAATTAATAAATAACTAATGATACATGGTGCAAATAGTTGATCAAATCTAATTTTTTTAATATTAATAACTTTTGAATAATAATTATGGACAAATAGGTCTACGACTACCAACTGCATTTAGAAATTATTCTCTCTGCCCCAGACAACTAAATAATTACCCTTTTTAAGCGTAATCATCAAGATCTTTAGTAAATATTTAAACAATTTGATAATTGCTTAGACCCTAAATGATTTTTAATTTACTTAATATGTTTGGGTTTTAAGGTTCGTGCCTCTTAACGTTTCAGTTTTTAAATGTGTATTTATATTATATTTATTAACCTAAGCCAAGCATTTTGCCTTGCATTTTTTTATTGATCATGTTCCGCTAAAAAAAACCTTTCATAAAAATGTAATATTGAGGAATGTATCAAGTTCGTTAAGCAATTTCGTAATATTCTGTTGGAATAAATTGTACCAAATTTCTCAATAAATAAAATTATAAAATACATGCAGAGTTAGTATGTTATCTATCTTTTATTTGATTTAACATTGTGTGCCTTCGGGCTGGAATGGTCTGTTTTACTACTGAGAGACATTCACACGATTCTGGTTTTTCCATCTTACTTTGAGTCGAATATTGGTTCTTTTCTGTTTTTCTTATCCCTAATTCCAGTTCTTTAGACAAGTCTTCAATTGATTTTATGTTAAACGTATGATTAAAAACACATAATTAAATCTCGATTCTATACGTTCTCACCTCATTTGTGTTCCCCCCTCTCACTCCTCTATTTGAGCCCGATGTTTCCCACCAATTCTCAGATTGATGAGTTTCACTAGAGATATAATAGGCTCTACCGGACAATATAAGGAATCCTTTTTCTCTTATCAGTAAGTTTATAAAGACAAGAAGAACCGATAACA
The DNA here is from genome assembly GCA_902141385.1 of Timema californicum. NCBI lineage: Eukaryota > Metazoa > Arthropoda > Insecta > Phasmatodea > Timematidae > Timema > Timema californicum. The sequence goes on from CABFOW010000027.1 coordinate 568,787, forward strand.
CCCACCCACAAAGAATAATGAAGATTTCTCTTTTATTTTTTCAGCTAAAAAATATAGCCCACATTTTGTTTTATTTCTTTTGAGCTCTCGAGGAAGACGAGAGATAAGTGTATACCTCATCGAATTGCTTGATTCCTCTTTCCTTTTTTTATGAGATATATATGTAGAGGAAAGTCTTGTTTGGTTCGATGCAAGAGGCATAGGGTTCAATCATTCGTTTTATCCTTTTATTTTCGTCGTCCGTCGATGCTAAGTCGTCTCCTCTATATTTGCCGTGGGTTCACTCATTTTATTCAGATAGCGTGGTTTGTATTCGTAACTTTATCACAGCTTTAGAATTGACTTACAAAGTGCAGTTGTGAAATTGTTTTACGTATAGTGAAATGATATCTCACCATGTGGGGCTGGATTTGTAGGAAATAGTTCATAAAAAAGAACATCGGGTCTGAGATTTCAGACATAAGAAAAGTTATTTTAATGTTCCACCAACTAAGGGCTAGCAATAGAAACATTGTGAACTAAACATGTATGACGATTTTATTATAATAATCTCGTCTCAGATTTAATTATAATAAAACAACATATATTTTTATTAACATATACTTTTATTAAAAATGTATTTCCATCTTTTGTGTTAATTTAAAGATCAACATATTTTAATGATGACGGAGAGATCAGTATATGAATTCCGGTAGTGTCAACTAAGGATAGTTTCCCTATATATTTTCCCATTCTCATTCCTCTCAAATTCTCTCAAATGCTTCCATACTCATCCTTAATCTATTATACTAATTATATTTAAATACGTATATACTTAACAGGTAGTAAGACATAGTGATAAACAAAGTGTGACGCTATAAAATACTCAATATATGAATATAATAACTTATATTGGCTTTATCCAAATAAATATTAAATTAGAATATATCAAGCTGTAATCCTTCTTACATCAAATTATCGATCTTTTGAGTGAAAATGACATTTATTATTTCCATTTAAAGATATTTTGTCTTATCTTTTATTCTATCGAGCCATTCAAGTTGAGTAAAAGAATCACTTATTTCGGCTGTGTAGGGTAAAAAAATATTGAAAGAGGGAGATAACTAAATAATGCTATCGCCTCTTCCGAAGCGATAGAAACACCGGATTCATCTATCAGAATTGACAGCTAATATAAGTTTCTCCTTTTCAAAAAACCACTTCTTTGCTATCGGACCCTAATCCACTGATAACAAGTTTTCTATATTCTACTTCTGTCTTTCTTTTTACTTTCGTTGTTTGAACTGCCCATAAGTTAGAATTCAACTTGTTTTATGGTCTGCGATTGTTTTTTGTTTGGTGTTTATGTAACTAGAGTTTTATTGATTTAGTTAAAAAGATATAATTATAGAGTAGAAAATTTATGAGTCGACATTTGGGATAAAATTTCAACATCGTTTGGTTTAGTTTCTGGTAATGGTGAGGTTGGGATTCGAATCCGGAATTCTTCAAATGTTACCTTCGTCATCCTTACCCCAATATCAGAAACATGTTAATAGCCCAGACGGGAAGTAAGATGTGGTGCCCTACGGGTTTTTAAATTATAATCTTTAAGTTATTACAAAGAATTCGAATAAATAGCGCACTCGGCTAAAGCAATTAATTGATTTTTTTTATCATCGCGTCTTACTATCTGTCTAGGCTACGTACATAAATAAGAATTGCTCTAATGGTGTAGGGATGAAGAAGGAATCGTTTTAGAGGCAATATACCCACATTTTCATGGAAGGAGAATTTGAAATCACTTAGGGAAAAACAGCTTCATTACACTCAACTGGAATTTGAACCCCGAGCTCCCCGTCATCAGCAACCTAGTTTAACACCAAAGTGACACCCTAGGCAGTTCAGCCACAGAAGTGGGCCTGTCAAAAATTAAAACGAGTTGAACCCAATGCCACCTTTTCTAGAATCTTAATCTCGAATCCAAATCTTTATTTTAACTACAAAGCCCTAATCTCGATTTCAATTATCAATTTTGGAAAACACTGGTTTTCTTTATTAACATTGATTATTATTTTCCTTATATCATATGATAAATTAATATTCTCGAATCAGGTTACTAGATTTTTCTATAATTAGGATGAGATTAAACTGAGTCATATAAACCTCTAAAAATAATTCAAATCCAGAATTTGGAAATCTAAAAAAATAGAGCTTCGAATCTTTAATATCCTTCAGGATTCAAATATACGAACATTTTAAGGTTCTACTCTATACAATAAGCCTTTTGTATTTATCAATATACTGTGTTTTACTACAGGAGTGGAAAACCGTTATGAAATATAATAATATAAAAATGTATATTGAATTATTTGTCTTTATTAATGCAACAAAAATATAATACATCAAAATTCTCATTAGTGTTTTTACTTTCTCGCGACCTTTCGCAGAGAGAATAAAAAGGTGTATCACGTAAAAAAAAATCAATACGTAATTCAGAATGAACAAAAAGTTCCTATAAATAGATAAATTACTTTGTTTTTGTTTTATAGTTTAGTTTAATGCAACGGGTTCTTATTTTATATAATTTGAAATTAGATTTAAGTGAAATTAAGTAAGACCTCTTTATTTACTCAATGTATATATTTGCTTTTGTCGTAAATATAAATTAAAGTTGAAAACTGAGAAAACTTAAAACAAAAAACTGTATTCGAGAACTGTCAATGTGGAAAATTAGAGCATGCATAAAAAAATAAATAAGGGAAGTCACGTTATTCACGTGAAGTGGCTCTGGAATAAGTTGGTGGTAGCAAACGCTCATTAAGTTAATTTTCTTCCATTTGCCGAGACCTTCTAATTTACTAATTAGTATTTTACATCTCTAGAGAGTTGGGGATGGAGGTTAGGGTTCAGATGTCTTGGAACAACTTTCCTGAAGCTTTGATGAGTTTCCTGCGAAATGTATTCGTCTTCTTGGCAGAAAGAAAAAAGAAAGAAAGATAATATTAATAATTCTTAGTCTTCTGTATTTTGTCTTTTAAAGTTTTTATCTCGCTAGTTTTGCTGAATTTTGTTTAACGCTTGATGAGATTCAAACTAAGACATGTAGGCCCGGAATTTATCTTATAAAATGTATAAATATATTTAATTTTGTACAAATAAGATTTGTTAAATATTCTAAATGACTACAATTATAATAATAAAGTTTCCAAGTGTGCTAGGAGTATACCGCATTCTCTTAAAAAGTTGTCATTATATTGTACTTGTTTGGAAAAATAAATATAGTTATTTATGAAAAATTATAATTTTATACTAAAATTAAATAAAACCTCCTATACCTTGCACTATAATTATAATAATTACAAAATATTTATCTAAAATAGATTATTCATGCAAATAAAATATAATCAACTTAAAATTTATTCAACTTTTGTGAATCTCTTAAAATAGTGGAGCATCTTGTTTATTTAAACATGATAGTGGTCATTAATGTATTTACAACTGGTTTATTTTAAAGGCCAGAGGGTTCGTTGTGCTTATGCTATATCTACAAATGTTGGCACTATCTTCACCAACATAGGGTGTTCGCTTGGTCGATATAGCTCGCTTACGGTCTCACCCTATAAAGGTTTTTAAATTGTTGTATTCCTATGTTTACACATAAGTGTTAATTAAAGTGCTAAACATGTTTTAGAATTCAATATGGCTCTTAAATATAAAGCAGGCATTTCATTGTATCAACATAAATACAAGACATAATACCTCGGAGGAAAGAGGGGCGACAAGTATCGATGCACTCAGCATTTATTAAATATGGGTCAAAATACAGATATAAGTTTAAAATGTTGTTAAGTCGGAATGAGTTTCACAGACGTAAGCATATTTAATGTTTACTCCAGTCACTAGTCCATTATAAAATTGAGTTGTTTTGCAAAATTACACTCAGTTTTAATTTATTAGAACTATTTATTATTTTAAAAATTAGTTATATTATTATTATTTAGCACAGCGTCTTGCTACCCGTTCGGGTACACGATAATTTTAATATTACATTACAAATTTATGAAAAACATCTGAATTGCGTAGTAAGGAACGTTTAAGAACATCTATAAAAAATAAAATTCAATTTTAAATGAATTTAAGTCGGACAAATTGTATTAGAATAACATTAAAAAAACACATATTTAGTGTAAACGTAATATAAATGTAGTTAAAAGATATTTGTACAAGATTTGATAATATTAATTACAAGTTAAGTTAAAATTTTAAATTGTAACATAACTTGTAATTAATAGTACCAAATCTTTTACAAATATCTTTCAACTACTGTGCCTTTATATTACGTTTACACTACATATTTATGTTTTTTCATGTCAATCTAATACAACTTGTCCAACTTAAATTCACTTAAAATTGAATTTTATTTTTTCAAATATTACAAATTTAATTAGGAATGGTCTGATTATCTTCGAGAGTAGATCATGTTCCTAATATTAAACACATAATTGTCGTGGCGTTGTGGTACTCTAAACGCTTTACTGGGACGTATTGCACATAGACTATAGGTTAAACTTTCAGGCACTATTCATAGCTTCACCTTTATGAGATTTGAATGCACCAGTAAAATGATCATCCATTATAAGCGCGTCATTTATATTAAACAACATAACGGAGTTGCTAATATAATTTTTCACTTTCAAAGAATTCGATTTTAAAATTGCATACAGATTAACATCTTAAACTGTATGCAGCGAAGGATTTATACAATATTGACGTTTAGTCCGCTTTTCTACCGATCAGGGCCTTCCTTTAAAGTGGAAGTGTAGAAAACGCGATCAAAGGGCAGTCTCTTTTTTTAGTTTTTATAGCAAAACATATATTATTTTCATATTTTTCTAGTAGAGACATATAACCTAATTTTTTTCACATGCTTGTACCAATATCTGTCATTAGCATAGAGGAACTAGATGTGACACTTTTAAATGACGGTAAAAATCTGTGATTAAATTAAAATACACCCTCAACAGATATTCCAGAACTAATGAGGTCACCGTGATAAGAAAATCAAAATCAATGTTTCTACTGGAGAAATAGTTGATTTCTTTTGACAAACAAAATTGACATAAACACTCAAAAGGTCTGCTTTAAACTCACGCTTAGTGCCCCGTAAAAATTGTTTTATTTTTAGTTAAATTTCGTTTTTTAAATCTCCCTTCTAGGTGTTATTTCGTGTTTATTCAAAATTACATTTTATTTGAGGTGTTTAAGTATTATTTACATATTGAGACAATGTATACAAAATTAAAATCTATTATTGAAACCTTATATATTTGTTTTGAAATTCTTAGTCAAGTTTGTCTGCATATTTCACAATTTTGTAGCCCAAATTTAGCTTACACTATGACTAAATACTAATCACATTACAACAAGGTCAATTTTTTTATCATTAATTTATTCTTAACTCTGTGTTCATTTAAAGAATTTGTTTTGTTAAAACTGTGTTATCTCGTTTTATAGGAGGATTTTGTGGAACAAGAAAATTTAGTTTTATTTCGCTTTTCAAAAACATTGTAAATCTTATCTAAAAATTATCAAAGGAAAAATCTTTGTTTAACACTTTTTGCTTTATCGCGTCTAGATATTTTTACGGGGCTCTACTCACGTTACTTGCACTCTCACCTTAAAGGAATCCTACGAGTTTCAGGAAGGGGTTCTCATCCCTCAAACTTTATTACAGGAGGTATATTATCTCTTTGTAGACGTCTGGGCCATCTCCGCTGCTATTCATTAATTATTTTATCACTTCATCCAGCTACCCGTTAATGTAATAATTACGCTGGTGTGTTAGGGATTATTGATAGTTAAATTAAGAGGAATTGTACCCACATTAGCTGCGAGGATGAGTGGTAAACCATTCCGGAAAATTCACCTACAGCGCACCCAACTTGTATTCGAACCCGCAATTTCCCCTTCATTGACATTTTAGCTATAGGGTTCTAAAACCTTTTTACCCTCCATAACCCTTCGAATACCTAAAAAGTATTTCTAAGTACTAAAATTTTTTATTTTATTTTAGAATCTATCGATATTTACCGAATTAGAATTTAAAACTTTGAGAAATTCTACAACTATGATCATTTTAGTAATAAATGACTGTATCAATAAATTAAAACAACATTTCTAAACAGAGCCAAATAGTTATATTAAAAAAAATTACTGAGAATAGTAGCTCTCTTTAGCATTATTCTAAATATTTTTAATATTTGGCTTAATAGAAGACAATACATATCGGGGTCATATGTTTACTTCTGGATTCAATCGGTTGCACTATTTTGTGTTTGTTTGAGTTCATTTAAAAAATCTAGCCCTACAAAGTTTATAAGATCCAGAGGAGCCCTTAAACGTGTCTCGAGGAGCCCTAGGGTTACGAGGAGCGCACTTTTAGAAAGGATCATCTATTCTATTATTGGGGCATAGAGATAGGATGGTGTACTTTGTCTATAGCTAGAGTGATGTCGTATACCATGTGGCCACTTAAATAGGTTACACCGACTGTTAAGTTAGTTGATACTCATTATAAACAATGTAGGATACAAACCACAACAACAACAAAATCCAACAACTCAAATAATTATATGATAAATTTATCCCTAAATAGCCTATAATAATGGTTTTTAATCTATGTATCTACCAAAATTAAAACCGTCATTTCGTAACATACCAACGAATCTTTTTACTCTTAGTATCAATCACAAAAAGAAACACTCACAAGCAAAGTTTTAACAAACGGACGCTAAGTAATTTCGCAGCTGGTACACTCTTTAATTTATCATCTTGAGGAAAACGCGTGCTGCTTTAGAAGCTGATGTTCATCTATTCATCTTACCAAGTCTACAAGTCGGCAAACTACAATTATTTACTTGTTAATTGCGTTTTAAAAAAGAAAAAAAAGGAATAGTAACATAAATTTAATATTCAAGCCAAATGAACCACGTTATCTGCTATTCTCTTTTAATTCTTCTAATGCTTTCCATCGTCTTGTCTTTTGTTTTATTCTTAGAACATTTTCTAATTCTAAACTTTCATTTAAAAAAATTAGTCGTTATTATTTAAAGTATATTCTTTTTTTAAGATATAATTGATTATCTCACAACAACGAAATATTAGTGAGCCCATGGATTAAGGTGTTAGTCTCGTTTCACCTGGTTTCTTGGCCATGTTTAAAGTTCCGTATTTTAATACCAGTAAGTCGTATTGAGAGTGTTTTTTTTTTAAATGATTTCCCACTAGTTCCATTAAATTCAAGTACATTAATTCTAAACTCTACCTTTATCAACACATCTGAATAAATATGTGAATATCAACTCATGATGTATATACTAATTTAACCTATAATATCGCACTTATGAAATCACACTAAATACCATCTTATGATCTAAAATGATAGTTTCTGGTTGAAAGACTAACTCATTATCTATCTTACTCCTCGCCTGAGATCGAAATAGGAACTTCTTAAACCTAAACACTACCTCCTTGGCAACTTGTATACGAGGACATGGTTCACCTTATGTATTCCTCACTCCGGACCGTTTAAAATGTAAATTCAAATTAATCGCATGGATTCAAATTGTTTCCTCTTGAAGGCTCTCATTTACTTGGAACGTCACGGGTTATGCTTTTGTGAAATCTCTTATATTTACAAGTTCGCCCCTAATGGTTTTGATATTATGATCAAGCCCTCATTCTTCCCCCAATCGTATACATGCACACATTTGAGTCACAAAGTTTCACTATTATTTCTATATATCATAGAAATGCATTTCTTAGTCATTATACTTTTAGCAATAAACATAAATCTTATTTATGAAGTTACACGTTTCAACTAAAATATTTAAGGAGATAATGTCTAATAGGTTTTTTAAAAATTCACTCTTATGAAGGTCACAAACTATAACGTTTTTAAATGCTCTGTGAGTGACTCGTTTGTAAGGCATTTAATTTTGTACTAAGACATCCCCTTTAACTAAACTTACTGATAAAGGCCAATGGGCATGCGGTCTAAAGGCTGAGCTCATTTAGTTTGGTCGGTGACGAGGAGTTAAGGGTAACAGCCCCGCTTTGTGTACTGAAGGTGTTTATTTAATAAATTGTTTCTCACTATACCTACACACAATTGTGGGTACATTTTCTCTAAAACTCTACCTCCCTCATCACTACCACATTAGCGTATTTAGTATCAATGGGTATATCCCGAACGGATGTTGTGACCTAATGAAAACCATTTAAAAATAGTAGCTTGTTTTTAAAAATGTTGTGTTCCTTTCTAATATTTGATTACCTTCTGTTTATAAAATTTTTAAACAATATATCGTTCACTTATTTTACTTGTCTTTATAAATCCAGTAAACAGTTTTTTACATCTTTTCTCTAAGAATGCATTTATCTTTCATTATTTTTAGCAACTCTTTCTTTATATTTGTTCTCTTTTTGTGTGCCAATCTATATTTAAAAGCATGTTATTTATATTCATTATTTTCATTGATCCAAGTTTGTTTGCATATTAATAGTTATTTACTCTCCTCTTTTTACTGAGTCTTTTATTTCTATATAGATATTACTGAATGCTTTTCTTGTTTCCATTTACAGTTTTCTCCTTCATTCTCTTTGAGCCTTTCTGGCCAAAATATATATGGCTTGTTTCCCCATGAATAATGTCATGACCCATTAACACCAAACCTGTCCTGGCATAATAAGACTATGCCATATCTTGTAAAAATCCTTCCTTCTTTTCCTTTTTCTTTTCCATCCCCCTCTCTGCCACTCCTTTTGGACTTCCCATCCTTCGTTTCAAGGAGAAATATGCGGATCGTAGGAAACACAAGAGGTCGCTTCGTAAGTCACTTTCAAACTCACTCTGCGTTTCTCCACTAAATATGACAAGTCTGGAACAAAAGTTTTACTCTTTTGTTTTATTACTGGAGAATGTTTTGTTCACAGATAGTCAACAATTGTTTTTCTTTTTTCAGGAATGTTGTAATAACCTTATATAAAGTAGAACTTTCTTAAGTGATTAAATTTGAATGATTTGAGATCCAAATGGTAAATCAAACTGTTTTTTATTTGAATTAAATTTCTTTTTTCCTTTTCTTATATGTATTAAATAGATTCATTGTGTAAATAAACATTAAAGTTATTTTATTAGTAGGCTATCAATTTATTTTGAAAATCTCCCTTTTACACGTTTGCTAACCTTATAGCCTAGTTTTTATTGTATTAATTATTTTGTTTTTTACTTTACTCTAGCTAGATAAGAAAGTTGTTCATGTAAAATTGTGTGGATATAATATGTATGGCAGCTAATATAATTTTAAACCAAAAATAAATTGGTTTTAAATCTTTATTTTAACTTATAAAATAAATATCTAATATATTATACGCTTGTTAATCATAATAATTGTAATATTTTGTTTCTCAATGATTATGTAATATCAAATAAAATATTTTATTCATGGTTTGTTGAAATAAAATCTAATAACTTTTATATATATATTTTATTATAATTTACAGGTCACTTCTACAGCGTCGTCTCAGCATTAACATCATGCATTTTGTTGCGATGTAACACTGTTTAAACAATAAACTCTAATTAACTATCCAGGTATATTACCAAATTAAGTTTGTTTATAACAAACAGACAATCTTTTAATTTCATTCATTCAATTTTTATGTCATTCCGTAGCCGCCATCTTTTTTCTGTTCTTATTGCAGAGTGCATGATGGGGGATCGGGAGAAGCAGTGCCATCTTCTGGAAGTTGGAGACAACTAAAGACAAGCTGAAGGTAACATCCACTTCCAGGAGATAGCTAGCTCCCCACGCCCCCTCCCCTTACCTCTTTACCCCCTTCCCACACATTACACACCCAAGCAACCACAAACAATAAATCACGCTTCTATTAAAATAAAAATAAACGCATTTGGCTATTTTTCCACAAAATATATATTTCATTGGACCACAAATCAAATGAATTGTGTGTAATAAACATTTAGTCAGTATGTGATTTTAATAAGTTAATTTCATTTAGTAATGAGTGTTTTTAATTAAAAAAGAATTAGTGATATTAGACTAAAACAAACTTCTCTTAAAGATTTTTCGAACAATAATTATCACAGACAAATACATAAATATTCATTGAAAAGTGAAAATGTAAGGATACATTTTCAGAGTTGTATATTCTCATGTAATAATAAAACACAGAACTCTAAAATTACAGCTACCGAAAAGAAAAAGATTCAATTTCGTAGTTGTATACTATTATATATTGATCAAACACAACACTCTAAAACTACAATTCAAATGATTTACCGATTGAACCCACGGTCTTAAACAAGCAGATTACTATGGTTTTTATTAAAGTAACTCAATAAATCAAACTAGCGTGTAACTGTCATACTTGAGTTAATGTTTTGACCATTTCATTTCAAAAGACTTTACAAAACTCTACTTTATTTGATTTTAATAATAGTCTTAGTTACACATTCTACCAATACAACATAAATAAAATATCCACTTTATTTTGTATTAAGAAACAAACCAAATTTTATTTAATTTTTAAAATTCTTCAACATTATCGAATTAGATTATTATGATATTTACAGCTTATAATGTTAGTATTCAAATTTTATAATCTTACCAAAAATTCTTCCTAAGCAATATTTTAACCCTAATTAAAAACACTCCCTCAAAAATGTACCCTCCTGCCTTGTTTTTTTTAACGGTGTCGTGCGTCTCTTAGAAGTGTTGTGCGTATCTGTGACTTAGTGGATTATTTCCCTTGTTTTTATATATTACTGTGCATAATTGTTATTATTATTATTATTTTATTTACTTGTGACCCACCAAAAAAATTCAGCTCGCTCGTTCAATGTGTATTTTATTAGACGTTTTGTGTTGTTGGCAAAGACATGTTTGTAACATTTATTTTAATATTCGTTATTTGAAATAAGATCGAATCATTACATTTACTAACTAGTTTGTTCGCTTTTAAATATAATTGGGTAATACATAATATCTAAATAATTGGATTCATAAAGTAAAATATGTAACTCTACATAGGGCCTATTACAATGATTTAATATTTGAAATATATGTACATTTTTGCTTGAGATTTATAGGCCTACTCATTTAGTTATACTAATCAATTTATCTCGTGTCTTTGCAATCAACCTTTTATTTTTTTATTGAACTCATTGGTTTTTTCTTTATAACACTGTTCATGTGAAGATTTAGAATTGGCTATGGTTGTCTTGTGGTTTTTTCGTATTTATTCATCATTTTCGCTGTGCACTTAACACCTTTTATAAAGAGCTTAAACAAATGTGTTGTAAACCTAAATATTTCTATTTACGAACATATATAATTTAAGATGGATATTAATTGATCATAATGCTACAAATGTTTGTGTTAATTAATTAAATATCATAAATAATTAATATGATAAAAACAAAATTTAATTTAAAATCTACACTGATTTGAAATTCAAATGTGTTTAAACATTTGTACTCTTTAAAAATATTTTTACCTATTAGAGTAAACATATCACTATTTTTAAATATAAATATAATATTAAATTGTTCATAGATACATACCTAATCACGCCGTTCCTCTTTTCTCTAAACCAGAAGGTAATGGGTCGAACACCATATGAATGAGTTTGCTCATCTCTCATTATGGTCGCTCACTTTCATTCTATGAATATTGTTAGAAGATCGAACTAAACAAATACACATTATAAATACCACCAACATGCAGTCGGTAACACATCTCCATGGTTCTTAGTGTCCCGGCACGGAAGAAAAACGTATATTCCTAAACCCAGGGAATTTTTCACGCAGTGTCGAATTAACTTCTGGAGAATCAGGTGCTGTGTATAATCTAGGGTTAAGTTAGTTTGTAAGTCGCATGCTTATATAATATAATCTGTTGACTTAGGGAACTAACCGAGGTAAATCTCCCTAATGAAAATAAATACCACGTGCAGAACCCACAAATCTCGTCTCAGCAAACATTGGCGCTCAGAAAATATGTTTGAACTTGGTACTACTTACTATCCATTACCAGTGCGGATGGAGACCCGGGCGCTATATCAGGATCATTTAATATAATATTCTGGGGAGGGGAAGGGCTGGATTCAAATCCCATCTTGGTGTAGTGTAGATATATTTTTATAAAAGGTTTCCCGCCCTCCCATCCTTTCCTCCACGACGATTTATATAAATTTTCTTTAAATTCTAACTTCTATACCCCGTTATGGCAATTTAAAAAAACTACCTCTAGTCCAGATGGGTAGTATTCATAATGCCCCCAATCCACGATATTTAAGGACTCTCCTCTCCATTTTGAAAGAACCTCTCCAAGGCGGGTCATTATTTGGTCGTTTGCGTCACTAATATCTCTGGAGAACGATTTCTATTCCCTAAACCTTTTACCTCACCTTCACTATTTCTACCCCCATGCTCTGTGTAAATAATAGCTCTTTACGTAAATATTACACTCACAGAAAACACATTTTCTCAGAAGAAAGGAAATGAGGGTGAGTTGTGTAGAACGTGAAGTTTTTGGGGAAAGAAGTGGGTGGGGGAGGAGGAAGGTGCGAAAACTACTTTCCCATTCTGGTTGAAGCGGAAGGATATCAAATAGCTTACACTTTTCTGAGTAATGAGTCTCGAAAAAGCAGCCAGAAGTAAAGGAGAAAATATCGCGTTAAGATACTTTTTGGGTGTGGGGGATAAGGTAGAGATAAAATATACCCCACCCCACCCCACCCTAACCCTCGATTATAAATGTCGGTGCACTTACACGTAGCATTAATAAAGGTTGTGTTTTATTACTAGTAGGGTAGTAAGCTTGAACGGCCATCAAGCACTTTGCTCGATGGCAGAGCGAGCTAAGTCCAGCTATTAATACTGTAACGTGTAGAACACAACATATGACCGAGCGTTTTAGGGCGTTAGACTCGAATCGAACTTTGGCAACTGATGTGAAGATAAGGGTTTATGACCTTACAGGGGGTACTGAAATAGTTTTTTTCCCCCACTTTCCTTCGACGCAAATGTTAGTGAATTTCCTCATTGCTGTTCTTTTTTAAATAAGTTAGCTATAAACCTTTTGTTAACCCTGATAGATATATATACTAATATTAATAAATTAAAATATTAATTTTGTACTTATTTACTGTATTTAACGTGCGTCAGCAAGTAACTCACAAATTAACTTCTACTATTTCATTTTAACTTCAATTATTTTAATAGTTTTTTTATATAATCTAAATTATGTATAAAATAATGCAACGATAAACACGTACAAACAGTCATTTGTAGTCCTTCCTTCAAAATTGGTAGCTTATATCTTCTCCCACCACCCTGACAAATTTCAATTACTCTAAAGCACCATACTACTACTAATAATAGGTTAATTAAACACCACATAATTAGTAAAGGGCTAGTTATTAACTATAATAGTAAAACATTACAATCACTTTTAGGGCGAGGGAAAACTATCGATGAAATAAAACCAATTTAAAAATAATATTTTGAATCTTGAGTTCATGCTAAGAAAGAGATGGGAGGAGCAGATAACAGAAACTGTGCAAGTGTGAGAAGAGGAATGGAAGCAATTAAAGAGGAAGAATTGTGGAAGGATAAAGGACCCGACTATAGACTGGAACAGTTGATGGTGATGAATTCATGCTATATGTAAGTTTATTCAAATACATTTTGAAGAATGTTTATTAAACCTTTATGTGAAAAAGGAAGGTTTTTTCCCGATCCCTAGTGACTGTAAGATATGTGATTACTTCATGTTTCAGATTGTTGATGCAATTCTTTAAAATTCATCTTTTTAACCCTTTTTTTATTTTATAATAATTTTTAATGCCATCAAAGCACATAACTTGAGCAATTTATTTTTATTATTTTTATTAAACTGTTGAAAGGTTTTGGATTACTTAACGGGAAAAGTGTGCACGTTGACTAAACTTTAACCTTTTTTTCGTCTGGTATGCTGGGGACGGTGAGGACGGTGTCCAAATCTTAGCCATGTTTGTTCCCCCCNTAAATGGTTTTCTTCAAATCCTTCACGAAAATGCGCATACATTTCTTATGAAATTCTAACCTACTTCGGTGGAACAATGTCCTAAGGCATCACATACTCGTTAGACTGGCCTGTTGAAGACGGGGTGAGCGATAGAAGTGTGACTCCTGATCGGGTCTACTGAGGATGTTTTTTCCTAATTTTTTTCACATTTTCCTTATACGTGAAACCGGGTAAATTACCTCCAAAATGCTTCTTTCCTCGTCTCTACCTATCTAGAGAAATTATCATATATGCGTATAACATGAACATGTAGTAAGACGCAATGATAAAAAATAAAATCTTAAGATATTTTAACTACCTTTTCCCCAAAAAATCATTTCTATTAAATTCTGACAGTAGGCTATGGATGATTAGTAAGGGACTGACTTCATGGTTGATGATAAGGGAAGATATTTTTTTAAATTTAAACAGCATTGAACCTCGTTCTGTTGTAACAGAATCAGTCACAGTACCTGTGTCAATTAGAAATATTCCATCAGAAGACGTGTAGAATCTTTCCTGTGTCGATGGTCAATGAATTTTTCCAAACCAAGCTTTTAAAGCAATTTCGAAGTTTTATTTATTTGTATCTTTTTATCAAAAATTGCTGTCGGCTTTTATTAAAATGAAACTTCCCGTCGTCTCCGACGGTCGGAATTCGCTGCAACAATTAATCACTGGTTGGCCGGATGCTATTGTTGCGTGAGAGGGTTAGGAGAGAAGGGAGAAGGGGTAGCAGCTAAAGCCGTGTGAAGACTCGCCGAGAATGTTGAAAACAACCTGTGGATCATTCAGAGAGACCTGTTGCTTTTGCCTCCTTGTCGGTTATAAAAGAAGAGCTATGCAATGCTTTTAACAACAAACTAAAAAAAAACCTTATTAATTATGGTTAAAATTGCCAACTTCTGAAAAAGGCCGGAATTCTATACTGATAGGATTTAATTGTTGCTCCTATTTTTTAAATATAGGTGTATCTTTACTTTAAATTTGTATTAATTCATTTACTTGAGTTTTACTCTTTGCGTCCTATTTTCCTACGTGAAATAGTTGGTATCACTGATAGTCAGTTATGGAACTAGGGTACATATATAAAAAAAAATCTTCATGGCGTCAGTCCACAATCAAGCCGTACCGATCAAATAGCCGCCATCTGTTATCGAAGATAGTGCTGTATTCTGCTGATAGAAGTTGTAATGTGGTTAACAAAACGAACCCTTTGGCCGTTAATCTAGGTTTTATAGAACTGAGCCGCTACTCTTTCATTGCTGTAGCTCCTCGTTTGCCCTCACGAGGATTAATTGATCCCGTTCCAGACCCACTGCTTCACAGAAACTCTGGAAGCACCAGTGATCGAACCCGGGACCTCTGAATCTATAGTATATATTTAACATTATCACAACCTCAATTCTTGTATCCGTGAGATAATTTGTCACGGGATTATATTTTATTGAAGTATCAGAGCGTATCTAGCGGATTACCTTCGCGTGTCGGTTTTCAATACGAGTTGAAACAATAGTAAGAGTTAGATGAAAGGGAAATAAAAGACGCTTATACCACTATTTATCTGTCAAATACATTTTTTAACTATAAGTTTGTCTCGATAAACCGGTCTCGTGATATAGTGGTAAGAGTTCCCTGGTTGATGACCTAAATGTCTCTTGCTCGATTCCCGGCTAGCACCAAGGGATTTATATCGAAAGGGTATCATCCAAACGGTCACCAGAGTTTTGTTAACTAGGCCAAAGTTGGGTTTAAGATCTTCATCGGTTCCACACCCTCAAAAATTCACTATAATCATACCTCACCTCATCGGGTCATGGAAAGAGCCTCCATGGAAAAGGATGTATGTAGGATTAGTACAATCGAGCCTTCCCTGGCCAACGGTACATTAGCACTGGCTCATTTTCCCATAAACTGAGGTACAGATTGTTGTAACTCAGATGCGACATTATTATTGTATTGTATCTTATTTTATGTGTTAAATATGAAGTGGCTATCTAAAAGTAAATTACCCGTACCGGTGGATATACAGGATAAAGGTGTAAACATTCTCCTGACTGGTTCGGCCTGTGGAGGTGAGGTCAGGGCTTCAATATCTGTACGGTGTATGAGGTGCTATTTCCGTAATTTTTTCCTACTCTACCTCCATACAAATATAAGTACATTTCATCTTATTTACGATATTACTTAACCCCACATTACTAATGCAAATGTACTCGTATCCCGAATGAGTAGTAAGAAGTAAAAAACAAAATAGAAACACAAATACACTCGGATTAATGTGACGAGAGGATCGTAGAAACCATCATCCCCACNAACCCCCCCCCCCCCCCACACACACACAATTTGTATTTAGTCTGGATTCGATCCCTTACTCTTTCGTCGAAGGAGATTATTTACAATGTAAATATTTAGCTCTTTAACACCAATCAGTTAATACTAAGGATAAAATGGAGTTGTTAAATATGCATATATATAAAAAAAAATTATTAGATTCGCAAAGTGTTCTATATTTGTGTTGGAAACAAGCTTGAACTGAATAAAAAATTAATGTGCTGTTCATTGATTATGTCCTTGCTTTTCATTGCTTCAAACTGACAGAAAAAATCTTCATTTTATTTCATTCGACCTAGTTTTTAATAAGTTTTAAGAAATCTAATTAAAAATATTAAAATTACTGCTTCAAGATGCACATGATTGTGCACAGGGGCTAGTAATTTTAAAAAATTTCACGCCTCTATCAGCGCTAGATATCACGCAGTGCTCATGACAGACAAACTTTTAATTTTATTTACATAGATTAAAACATCTTGGTAAGTTTATATTTAAAAAAGATACTCAAGATACAATTTATATAAATATCTGAACACGTCTTGATAAAATCTCTTTAAGGTTTTATTTTTTAAACTATAAATACAGGTATTAAACAATTTTTATAGTTTAATAAATGTAAAAATAACTTTTTAATACAATCATTCCCTTTTGACAGAACATTAGAAACAAATTATACCTAAATAATTTTTTAATCTATTTTTTAAGTGCATGCGCTACTCTTTTTATTGCTCTACACCTTAGAACTATTTTAAATCTCAAGTTTCGACATTTTCCTTGGGTTCTAAAACTTGTAGATTTAATGTCGTGGTGCATGTTCAAATAGTTTGACGTTTTTATGTTAGTGCACAATTTTCATTGGCATAATTATTTATTTTGTATTCAAGTGTTTTTGTTGTATGTTGCAAAAAAAATCTATTATGACAACAATAGCCGATTCTATATCTGAAATATCAAATATGTGTAATTTATTTTTGCTTACAAAACTTGTGTGCCATTGAAGTATAAAAGCAGGAAAAATAATGTAATCAACTACCACAAAGAGTAAATATGTTAAAAAGTAGAGGTCAAATGTGACAGTTGCATATTTATTTATTTTTCTTACTACTATAATGTTAGTTTTATCAGTTATTTAAATGTATTGATTATGGTTTTTTAAAGCATATTTTGTTGATTTGAACAAATTGACATTTTATTTTAATTAATCAACTAATCTTGTGAAAAAACGATTTTTTTTTTTACAAATTTGACGCTTTTAAAGTCATGCCTAACAAATTTGTTATTTTTAAAGACCTATTTTAAGCTTAAATGTTAGTACTTTTGAAGATTCCGAAATTTGTACTTTTCAACATTGTAGCATAAATTATTTTTATTTTCCAAATAGTATTTCCTGAAAAAAAAATTCCAAATAACAAATTATTTGGGATCTTTATAGTGTTTAAGGAAGCAAAGTAATATTTATAACAGTTATTTATTTACAATATATCCCCCCAAAAAATTATAAATGCAAAATTTAGTCAAGTGCTATTTCACCTCCATTGACAATAAATAAACCTAACTGAAAGGTATTAACAAGTTACGCACTGCTTGATAAGACTATACTTAAAAAATCTTTTTGTATCAGTTTGTGAATATTTATCATTAATTTTATAGAAAAACCTATTACTTACAAACTAGCTTAACCTAGTAGAGTACGTCCAATACTAAACACCCAGCCTCAGCAGCTAGAAATTTAATAATTATATAGCAATACTATCCCTAAAATAAATAGTAAATATATGTTTCATCATCACTCTAATTCGAACCCCGATACTCTATAGACTTGTGTTAAGACCACACTCAAAAAACACTTAGCCCTGGAGAAGGGTCAATTTCTTCCAGAGGGGATCGTGAACCTTTTGGTTTGGTTTTTATCTAACAAAAGATTCGATTAATTTAAAAGTAATAAAACGTCACAATCGGAATGGACTGCATTGCCAATGACGTGGATGTCAGGGTTAGAATCCCGGTTTCGTGTAATGATTTTTTCCCTGAATGGTTTTTCCACTCTACTGCCACACAAATGTGAGTATATTTACTGAAAATTCTATTAAATCAACAAAAACTAATTCTATTAATCTAAATATATGGATAGCCCGAAAAGGTACAATTCAAATTTCATAGTAAGGGCTAAAATTTATAACATTTAACTATATTTAAGTGTTATTTTACAAGTATTTATACTATCTATTAAGAGGAATGGTTTCTGATAGCATGACTTGACGTATGAATACGTGAAATTATATCGAGTATATTTTATAACTGTAAGTCGAGGCCTTTCTTAAATATTAATATGAAATTAACAAAGTTAAAAGTATAGTCTTGCCAAGCCGTATTCTACTTAGGTAACACTCCATGCACTACTATCTTACTTGGAGTATTTAACACTATATAATTTTGAAAAGCTAGTTTTATAATTGAAAATAGCTATATTTCTGTTAACAAGCTTCAAGTGTTATACTGGTTGATTTTTAAAATGTGAATAACCCTTCCGGTTTCCATTGATCGCAAAAAAATAAAAAAAAAGTGAAACTAGTTTTCCTTGTAGATCGGGCTAACCGAATGTTTGTTGTTTTGTCTTGTTTCCTGTCGGCTGCCCATTGCTGTTTGAATTCAGAAGACAGAAAGTTGTTCGTGGGGATGCTGAGCAAGCAACAAACTGAAGAAGATGTCCGTCAATTATTTGCACCCTTTGGCACTATAGAGGAGTGTACTATTCTCAGAGGACCAGACGGTACCAGTAAAGGTGAGTCCAAACATGGTCAGTGATCTCTCTCCTTTTTTTTTAATACATACGTTTGATTTAAGCTGATGTTTGTTTGGCATTCTTTCTTTTGGTTGATTGTAAAGGTGATAGTTTATTTTGTTACTAGCATGTGTTTTTTTAAGGTTTATTTGTTAAATGGGTGAACGAATATTTTAGGAATTTTAATATCACTTTATGTTTAATATTTGAAAATCAACATTTTATCTATTAAACAAATATTAAAAGAAACGATGCTACGTTGTATTTTTTTTTTTGACAAACCATGACGTACAAAATTTAAAAATACTTACTCTACGAACTGAATTATAAATAAACAAGATAAATTTCTCATTCTTCTTTAGATATGAATAAGATTTTGGCTACCTCAGTCAAATATTCATGATTTAGGCCTGTTTATAAAAAAAATTATTTAAATATCTCATACTTGACTTGTTTTAATGAACTCCTTATTTATTGACACTTATCTGTAAGCTATACTACTTATCAGGTCTACATTTAGAAGTTGTTTAGCCAATAAATGTGATGCTCCTCACACTTGAGGGAGGACATCCATTTTGATATATTTTTAATAAACATGTTCATATTTTGTTAAAGGTCATCCACTAATTTGTATAGGGTTTTAATTTTTTTTATCTATAATATTGCATAAAAATTGAATTTTAAAACTAATATAATTTAAAACTATTTATTTTATAACTTTATACAACTTACTATTTGATGAAAAGTATATATATTATTATTTATATAAAATACAAGATAAACTTCTAAATCAAGGACCCAGTCCTATTCCCGATTTGGTTGAAAAACGTGTAATTGACAGATATTAAAGGTTTCAGTTTCAAAGCGATAAATTAACTTCCAGATTATTCGACATTGTGTGTTTGATCGTGTGCTGATTTATAAAATTTATTTTTGATATTTAAAGCTAATTTAATCAATAATGTGTGTCATCTTGACAAATATTATACTATTAAACATAATAAATAAACACACAAATAGCATCTTGATATACATACATACGTACATACATACATACATACATACATACATACATACATACATACATACATACATACATACATACATACATACATACATACATACATTCATACACACACATATATGTATGTATGTATATATGTGTGTATGTATGTATGTATGTATGTATGTATGTATGTATGTATGTATGTATGTATGTATGTATGTATGTATGTATGTATGTATATCAAGATGCTATTTGTGTGTTTATTTATTATGTTTAATAGTATAATATTTGTCAAGATGAC
Organism: Timema californicum; assembly: GCA_902141385.1. Classification (NCBI taxonomy): domain Eukaryota; kingdom Metazoa; phylum Arthropoda; class Insecta; order Phasmatodea; family Timematidae; genus Timema; species Timema californicum. Next base: position 589,321 of record CABFOW010000027.1, read on the forward strand.
ACACATTATTTATCAAATAAGCTTTAAATATTGAAAATAAACTATATATATACACCAATACGACAAAAATATTGATTAGATTAGTTTTATAAAATTATAAATAAACACTCAAGCCAAGGAAACGTCCACCATTATTTTATAAAGTTGAAAAAGAAGATTGTTTATGAAACTTTCTCGCCATCAAATACCTCTGGCTTCTGATCGCCTTAAGCGTAAAGTATAATTAAAGTAAGCAACTAAGATGGCAGAGAATATAAACAAGATAATAAAAAAATAGAGATAGTATGGAAAGTCTTTTCATAACAGAGAAGAGTTTGAGGGGTGAAATAATAAAAATAATAAGGGAGACTTTATTAAAACCCTGAACTAAGAAGAATATTCTTCAATACATAAGGTTAATAATATAAATATTGCCTGAGGGTGGAAGATACTTTAGATATTTATCTTGTATAAGGTTGACGTCGCCTTCTTAGTTAGAATAATAGATGAAAAGAGTTAGAAAAATTGTGAAAAAAGCGGTAGAGAGGAGGGAATAAGTAAGAGAATTATTGGGTCGGGGAGGGAGGCGGTGGTTGGGAGTAGAGAATACTGGAGGGTGAAGTGGGAGGAAGATAGGTTTCGACAAAATGCATTCAAGCGTGTTTTGATGTCATTACAGACCTGGGAGGGAGGAAGAGCTAGGGGAAGGCTGCTTTGATAAAAGCGCGAAGTGAAAATTGGAAAAGGAAATAATTGGATGTAATCTGTGAAATATTTTGCAATAAAAAGACTTTTTTCCTTCGAAACTTAACAGCTTAGTTAGGAGAGTTCGGAGATTTCTCAAATTTTAATAAGCATCGGTCTCAGAACTGCATCTAACGATTTTAAACTATTTTGAGATTTTTTTTAACTAGCCTTTTTTTTAAATTAAAATTTCGTAAATCTAAAACCAACATTTTTGGAGATCTTCCACAATATTTACTTCACTATCCACACATCTTTAACACGTTTATTGGCATTTAATCACTTAATCCTTGTGAAATAAATTTATGAATATAAAATTAGAGTAAATATTTCCACGTAAAGACTGATACATCCATATAAACGTTAATTTACAACTGTGTGCGAAACTTGCATTTGATATGTTAAACTGGTTGATAAAAATACTAAAATTGAACGAATTGGTATTTAATCCATTTCATTATTTGGTAGGTAGCTGTTTTGACATTTATTTTTAGTTTTTTTTTCTGTAATTACTAATTAAGGTATCAGACATTCCTAGTAGTCAATTCAATAGTAATTATTTAATTAACATGTGGGTATTTCAGACGAGTAGTAAAAAGCGTCTCACGTATTAATAACAATAGTAAAATCCCCCATCAAATTGGCAAGGTTTGAAACGATGATCTTCCGTGTTACGTTCCTTTTTACAACAGCACCAGTAAACACAAATTTATTTTGGCCACCCTCGTAATATTACACCTTGGTTCTGTTGCCCACCCCCGCGCCCCTTGCGCTAATCCGTTTTTCCATTACACGGTGTTCGTATCATCAAAGCACAGTTCTCTCACCTCCCTCACCCCTTCCCCCTTCCTCCCCCGCCGACAACGAAACTAGCTGGTGCCAACACTCATCCGGACTTGAGTTGGCGATTCCATAACAAGCTCTGTCAGGGTCAGCTGAGAATACCAACAGAAATGAGTTCATCAAACAACTTTTGATTCCATATCGTGGTCTCCCTCTTTCTCTCTCATCTGAGGGAATTTTTCTCCTCTCTTAATAACTTTTGTTGTTGTTGTTGTTGTGTTTGTAACATTTCTGTATTTCTACCCTCAGAACTTTTTATATGAGTTATATTTTCTCGTGGGTTTTTTATTCTCCTCGTTCTTGTTTATTTTGTAGAATATGATAATGGTATTGGTAAGAAAAATAAATTTCCTTTGATGATTAGTTTATTAAAAAATGTCTAGGATGCATGGGATAAATACGTTTCTAAAATTAAAATTAAATTTGGAAATAGATTAAATGATTAAAAAGTTATAGAATATATTCTTTAAAATATGTTCCTTATTTAAGCCTACGTAAAATATTTAAAAAGTAAAAGTGGCACTGATTTAAATAAAATAGTAACCTACATTTGGAACTATCATTTAATCGTTGATATTTTGATATCTTCAAGTAAAATATTTTTTTAATGTGCCTTAGTATGATAATAAAATATTCTCCTATTACTCATAAACATATTATAGGTATCAAGCATCAACATTCTTTCCGTTTGCATTCTATGGACCCAGAAATATTTTTACCTTATGAAAGGAGGAAAGGTGGTTAGTGGAGTAAGCTCTTTGAAAATGTTAGTTATTTATTTAAACATTTTATTAAATAATTAATTTTGGTTGATATTCATATGTTAAAAACAAACACAGATACGGGTGTAATTTACATTTGAGGAGAAATAATGAAAATGAATCTATGATAGTGTAGCCAATTTACCACAAGGTCGTCAACAAATCACTATTCCACATTTTATTTATTTGAAAGAAAAACCAATTTTGAAATACTGCTATAGATCTGCCTTCAAATATCACATCTACCTATTATCTAGGTTTTACAGGATTAAACAATGAAAATGTTCATAAAATTGTAGATCAGTTGCAACAATTTCAATCTAAATATAATATAAGGTTATATAATTATTATGTGTCTTACTACCCGTTAATAGTATACACATTTATTATTATAACTACTCTAACGGGGTAGGGATCATTAAAGTAGGACCTAAGAGGTAATCTAACCACATTTATGCGAAAGGAGATTAGGAAACCAGTTAGGTGAAACTACCTTCAGTACACCCAACCAGGATTTGAAACCCGATCTAATCATCATCAACAGGCCAGTATAATACGAGAGTGACGTCTTAGACCATTCGGCCACTGAATTGGGTTGGATAATAGAATTCATCGAACTTGTATTAGTTGAGTAACAAAAGAGAGAACTTTTTTTTTCGTTTCGCCCTTCGATCAAATTATGAAACGTCCAAAAACATTTAAGTATATTTGAATGGGATTTGAGCCCGGAAATCCTCATTGCTGATAAACCAGATAAGAAGTGACTGGTGCCTTTGTTCACGTATACTACCAGTACGTTTATTAATCTGTATTATATCTGAATATTTTAATGCACGTCAGACAGAACAAAATAACGTGTGATAATGTTGGTATTAGTATTCAAACTCGATCAATGCATTAGAGCGTAGGTCTCTAGATGAAATAGATGATTTGAGGTTACACAAATAAGATTTATTAATGCTTGTGACTTAGTACAAGTACAATTAATAATATATTAAATATATTCTCCAAATGTGCACTTTATAACGTCAATTTGGTTTTTGGCTGAATTTCTTATTTTGGGGAAATAAGATTTTCATAACAGTGGAAAAGTAATACTATAAAATATATCATTATGATAAAAAAATGTTTAGAGGAGTATTAAAGTTGTAGTATTTACTTCTAAACAAGGTTTCGCTTGTCTTTGAGACGTATATTTTAAATAATTTTTAATGTTAATTATTTATAATCTCAAGTAAACATTATATAATATTACATTAAATTATTATTGTTTAGTTAAAAATTGAAAACTACTTTAATAAAAAAAAGACAAACTATATTATTAATATATTATTTTATAAGCATTAAAATATGCTCTACAACTTGAATTCAATAGCACACTACTACCAGTTTAATTTTTACTATTTCATTTATTTGTTTTATTTCCCTTGCTTGAATTTATGATAATAATTTATGGGAATGTGGACGACATGTATAATATCGTACTTGTTCGTATGCCACGATGTCGAAAGACAACTTGAACCGTTAAAATACCATCCGCGAAAGCCTTCTCAACAAGTGACCATCTTCGTCGCGGGAAACTGCTTAGAGACATTCAAACTACCTATAACTGGCCATGTTCAATACTTATTGGGCTAATATTTATTTTAATATAAAATAAATACAACATAAATGACTAAATATGTGGTTTAAAATGTTTTATCGAACAATATAAAAATCTATGAACATAAAATAAAATACAGAGATCAATTATTCTTTATAAAATAGTTATATTCAATATGCTATTTTAAGTACCTAGATTTTCTAATCTCGTCTGGAGGTACTATAGTGGCGTTCTATAAAAGATTTTACACTCTCTCCGCACAAATTCTAGTACATTTCCTCTAACAATCACTTTTTCTGGTCCCTACCTTTTTAAATGTCAATATGTAATATCAGGGTGACCTGGCGGTCTAGGGGTAAGGTGTAAGACTTTTATGCTGGCGGCCGGGGCTCAATCCTCAGTCCAGGCAAAGATTTATCTGATTACCAAACCCTTCCTTCACCTCTGACAAGACATCTTGTGAATATGAGGAATGCCAGGTCTCCACCGTGGTTCGGATTCCACGTTAAACTGTAGGTCCTTTATTTCATCTCACAATCACCCTACCATTACACGTTAGCGTAAGTGCGTATAACCCGAATGGGTAGTAAGACGCGATGCTAATAATAATAATAATAATAATAATAATGTAATATCGCATAAGGTAATAAGATGTGTGGTATGGAAAATAGTTATAGTTTTCTACTAATCGGTTTAACAGATTTTTAAATTTTATATAATACTTTTTCATTTAATCAAAAATGAAAAAGAAGTTTCTCTGCCTTATTTAATTACAAATATAACTTAAATTATAAAATTAGCTATTTTAGTTTATTTTACCTTAACCATCTGGTTAGGTACTTTTAAAGTGTTCAGATTTAATTTACCTTTGTCTTATATAACTGTAATATTATTAATACTATATTAATTGATAACAGTTTAATTTAGGATTACATTATTTATTGTTATAAGTTATATTATCACATTTATATTTACAAAATAATTTCTAGATGTACTAATACCTAATTATGAAAATGAATGTAAAATAAATGAATTTATTTTTCTTTAAGTTAAAATTCTGTTTTATATATTATGTTCATTAATATAAATATATATGTACATATATTAAGTTATATACACATAACATATTAAATAACATAAGTAGTTTGAAAACAAAAATTTGTTTCGTTGTTATTATTTAGAAACATTTTAATAGAAGTACGAATGTTTAATATTATTTTTACCACCATTTACGGATTCTTTGAAAGGCAATATGTACAGTATTCTTTAGTGTACGCGTCAAAAAGCTTAGTGAGAAACAGAGTTTTATCTCGTTCTAAAAAAATATAATAAAATCGGAAATTCCTTTAAATACGTTTCTTTTGTTAATGAACGCTCAATGAAGGTATGGAGTGTAAAAAGTGATTATTTAATTAAAACATTACCAAGGAAAAACAATATTATAATTAATTAGAAAAAAAAGGAGACAATTTTAAATGAACAAAAAAAAAAGTGAAGAATACAGACTATGTATTGCAAGGAAGGGCTTGTTAATATTAGCTTATATGAAGAAAAAAAGAAAGGTTTCTTGTTGTAAGGGCTGGGGGTGAAAAGGGGTTTCGGGGGTGAGAGGAAGCAAGTCCTATATACAACGTAGAATGTGTCAAGCTCAGAATACAGCTGCAGGCATAAAAGCCTCTTTTCTGGTTGAATGTTGTGAGGTACGCTCGCGAAATTCTATTAGTGTTTCAAAATGGGAAATCTGATTAACTGTAGAAAATGAAGAGGAACGGGTTAAAAAAAATAGTGGGGGTGATGGTTGGGGGACATGCGAATTATGAAAGGAGAATTCTTCAGCTTCCTTTCCTCTTCTACAGTGTAAAGTGGAATGTAATTATTTCTACCCCTCCCTCAACACTCCCCCCGCATAATCTAAGAGTTCCATTGCCAGTCGTAGCCGTCATAGTATTCACTTTTAATTTTCGAGAAATTGATCACCTTAGTACTTTCCCCTTTCCTCTCATTTTATGAGATTTATAATGAATTATTATTAGCATTCCTTCTAAATTTGTATCGCAAAGTTCTACAATATTCTATCATTCATGATTTGTATTTTTTTATTGTCTAGAAATTAAAAATAATGAATATTAAATTAGTAAATAATTAATTTTAAAACTAGGCAACCATTAATTTGTTCGATGAGAATTAATTTTGCCTCGACTTGGTTTAAAAAAAAACTCTTTTTTTTATAGTTGTTAATAATTAATTTTCAAGCGACTGGGTGTATCATAAGACCTATTCGACATAGTTTGAATAGCTTAAGCTTGCGAAATATTAGGTTATCTTATATTATTATTATTATTATTATTACTATTAGCACCGCGTATTACTACCCGTTCGGGTTGTACGCACTTACGCTAATGTGTAATAGTAGGGTGATTGTGAGATGAAATGGAGGACCTACAGTTTAACGTGGGATCCGAACCACGGTGGAGGCCTGGTATTCCAAATATTCACAAGTTGTGATTAATACACGTCTTGTCAGAGGTGAAGGAAGGGTTTTGCAATCAGATAAATCTGTGCCGGGACCGAGGATTGAACCCTGAACCTCCAGCACAGAAGTTTGACACCTTACCCCTAGACCACCAGGTCACCTAGTTCTTTTCCTAAACGCTATCCCTCGAATTTATTATAGTTTTCTGCTATTTTTGAATATTATTTTCACCATTTAAAAAATAATTTAATATATTAGTGATTGTTTCAAAATTTGATTGGGAGTTACATTTTGTGAAAAATACAGCAATTGCAGCCAGTTTTTACTAACGAGTGACCTGGAACAGCAAATAGCTGTTTAAATTGGGAAAAGTCAGAGTTCCATCACGAGAGACAAAGGGTAAAAGAGACACGGGTGTTATCCGTCACAGCACGGTCATAGCCATAGTTCAATTCACCATCATCACCATTACTATAGAGATGAGTTCCATCCGTTGGGATTTTTTAAATTATAATAAAGGAAAAGAGGACCATATTGTGTTTCTGAGATAATCATTCTGTTTATTGATGCAAATCCTCACATACTCTGTAATATCTCGTTTATTGGCCAGTGCAATGTAGCACAAAGTGGCTGAATTTACATCCACATTCACACTTACGGGTATATCGGGAATTATTTTTCCTTAAATTAGCTAATATGTGTTATAGATTCATGCGATGTATTTTTCTTAACATATTGTTAAACAGGTAACATGAAGTTATAACCAGTAATAATGTGTGTATAAATATATATATACATATTTATTTAATTAATGTATCTTGACGTGTTCTCTGAAGTTTTGATTCAAAGTTGTATATATGGCCATTTAAAAGAATCGTATTTCAAAATAAAGCTTATTGTGCTGCCCACACAATTTCTTTTTGCGTTCATTTCTTTAAATATTTATTTGGATTTACTTACACATTAAATTACCAAAAAATTTGTTTGTGGATATATGTATGAGGTTATCTCCCAAACCTCTATTTACTTATTTTTTAATCACATTTTAAGTAGCTACCCCGAGAGCCTTTTTTTTATATATATATGCTGACACAATAACCTTGAATTTTGTCATTGCGGTAATTAAAATTGTGAAAGTTAATAACATATGAATTATAAAACTTTGAGCTTTATTTTAAATTTTATTTGGTACAAATTTAAGTTACTTATAATTTGTTTCATAGCTTAATATCGACGCAAAGATATAAAAATATACTATTATTTTGACTAGTGTATTAGAGTAAATTATTTTACAGAATAAAGGACGTATAGGTTTATTTTATTTTATCTATATTATGTTAGTAATAAACAATCTCCAATAATTTTACACATAATATACCCAATTAATTTTACAGCTTGAGCTCATTATGACTAAGTTATTCGCCCTGTTTATCATTTTAATAACCTTGTGCTGGGTATTCAAACATTGTTTTGTATCATGGTCTAACGGTATTCATAACTATAATCTCAGCTATAATAATAATAATCCTAATAATAATCCTAACTAATTAGCAGGTGTATTGTAAATAAGCTAATACACCCATTCACGTCTTGCTAAATCCCCTGTATCATTAGACACGTTTAATTAGTAAGTTTTATGAATACTATTATACAACTTTTTGAATAATTTAATTCAAAATATGGCTTACATTTTGAGCCTCAGTAATTTCCTACATGGCTCACTCTACTGTGTAATTAGATATTAATTTAACCTTATTGGTTGTATAATATCGATATCCCCTACTCACAAAAGAAACATTTACACACACAAGTACATAATCATCCTGTAAGTTGTGCAACAACTTAATAGATTTTGTAATTAGTGGATAGGGAAATAAATAACTACTTCACAACTGCAAGTTCTTATAATAGGTTTGGGTACATCCAATAGCACATTTAATCACTCGGAATAACTACATATATTTTTCAATACAAATATGACTTGATTTACGTTCTACATGCACCTTTTCTTAATATCACTCTAGATAACACTTCCCTTAAATTCTACCTTTCTCGACTCTACCCCAATTAATGCAAAAAGGCACCCTTTACGGGTATTAAAACGTATAAGGTGGAAGAGAAGTATCGCCTAGAATCGAAACATGTTCCCCTAAACTACTTTTAACGCCTAGTCTAAGGAGTCGGGTGCTTGCCTATGTGTTTTAAACACTTAAACAAAAAAGAGTTTACCTGATTCGGTGACAGCATGATCTAAGTTTTATACTAGACTGCCAAAGGGATATTTTAGTTCGAATCCTGGTTGGGTGTACTGAGGGTGTTTTTCCCGAAATGGTTTTCCACTCTCCCTTCACGTAAATATGGGTACACTTCTTCTAAATACAGCCTTTTCATCCCTAACTTATTTTCGTAATTAGTACATATGCGTGTAACCTAAACAGGTAGTAGAAGCATTAATATATTCATATATATTATATATATTTTTTACTAAAGGCCCTATGTATTATGCATATATATGTGTGTGTGCGTGTGCGTGTGCGCTGGTTTAGTTGATAGTTTAACTCAGTGGGTAGCGCGTCTGTCTACTGAACTTAGTATCGCTGGTTCAAAATGTGGCATTGGGGAAATTAAGGCTTCACCTTTATCATTCATATCTGGAAGACGGGATGTTGTATCTGAGAAGTGCACCCCCATTTTCTTGGAGGGAGGGTAGAAAACCATTTTGGATAAACGACCCTCAGAACATTCTACCTGGATTCTAGCACCGATCATCCTGCAATCGGCAGTCTAGTCTATTGCTATAGTGACGCTTTAGACCATGTGGCCACTGAAGCAGGTGACAATACAAATTTCAACTCTGTGAGAACAATTATTATGGATTCGGTCCATTAGCGTTGCCATCCCCGTTCATCTTCATGCAGCCCTCAACGATACGTTACTTTAGATGATCCCAGTCTCTGATTCACACAGAATACACTTGCGTTTGTTTAGTATGTTTTCTTTTTTGCTCTTACCTATGTAAGAATCAAATAGCCAAAGCTATTATACTATTATACGTGTTTTTAGTGAGGATTTACCCCATCTAAATATCATATTCTTAAAATTGAATAATCACACCTTGACACGAGAAACGAACCCGGGACCTTTGGGTTCGATTCCCGTATCTAGGTGTCATTTTTCAATGTTCATAATATTAACCTACGTGTTCAAACTTTACGACCAGCCTATAGTTTATAAGTCGTTAGTTGGTATACCCGGCACAGATTTATCTCATTTCCAAACCCTTCCTTCACCTCTGACAAGACGTGTATTAATCACAACTTGTGAATGTGTGGAATGCCAGGCCTCCACCATAGGTTTGGATCCCACGTTAAACTGTAGGTCCTCCATTTAATCTCAACGCTAATGTGTAATGGTAGGGTTATTGTAAGTGCGTGTAACCCGAACGGGTAGTAAGATGCGGTGCTGATGATAATAATAATGATAATAAGTTGGTATATACACCCAGTTCAAAAAGTGCACGTCAAATACCCCCAAATAGATAGAAATAAATTATAAATATACTACCGTGCCATATATATATTAGTTAGACCCACTAGTGTCTCCCTCTATTTTGGAGTAATTCACCGTTGCATTCCCTGTTCGTGCTAGGTCCTGTAGCATTTAACTGCATCATATTTACGACGGCGTCTGTGCAGCGAGCGCTCGTAAATATTTTGATGGCCTTGTAGTTAAGTGCCACGATTCTTCGCCCCGCCATGAAGCGGCCGGATAGGCCTAGTCGCCGGTCTGGTAGAGTACTAAACAGGGTGATACTGTCTGCTGAAGGAGGGGGGAGGGGGGTTACGTTTTATGGGTTGGGAGAGAATGGGGAGGGGGCGGAAATATGTGACAGACGTGTCAGATGACAGCGAAGATCACGAATCAAATTAACGTAGCATATATTCGTCATGTTGGGTAGCGATATCATGATAGTAATTACCTATTAAAATATATTTATAGTTTTACGAATCGCACCTATTGTCCATTTACTATGGCATTCAGTATACACATATATGCTAGGTCAGTTCCTGCGAATTTTTTTAAAAATAAAACCCAAATTGAGGGTCGAGTGGTTTAAGGTGATAAACTCACATTATACTTGGTAGCTGTTGATGAGGAAATTGGAGTTCGATTCTTGACTGGGGGCACTAGATGTGATTTTCACTATAAGCCAAGTGGCTTAAGGTGATAGACTTGCATTGAACTTTCTTTCTGTTGACGGGAAATTAGAGTTATATTCTTAGGTGGGGGAACTAGAGTTAATTTTAACTTTAATATTCCTTTTAGATACTTCTTTCATCTCTTACAATTAAATCAAGTTTTTTTAGTAGCTCTATTAAAACGCATCGGTGAACATGAGGTACTACATCAATCTGATCTTATCTAGTTTTCTAGCTGTGGGAAAGCTGGGTTTCAAATCGAATCTGGTAGTATTAGGATTTTTTTTCACTATTAAAAGATGTCCCCATTTTCCTTCTATACAAACATAAGTACATTTATTCTAAAATTTTACCTTCCTCATATCTAAACTATTGTAATTACATGCGGAAATTCCTGATGGGTAGTAAGATGAAGTGCAAAAAAGACCATGCTAAATTATTAATAAAAACAATCAGTCCAAGATGTAGAGACTTAAATATCTTATCTTTGCATTTTAATGAAGTACATTTTTTATAAATTAGTTTTATTAATCGCCATGTTTTTACCTTTAATGATTGATGTGTATTTTTACACTTTAAAAATATAAATTTATCAGGATACCATTTACAACCTAATATTACCTGAGACGATGCTTAATAGTCGTACCAAGCCCTAGAACCTAGATATGTAACCGATAAATAGCCCTACATACTCATATATAAATAATTGTTAGAGCACCTGAGATAGAACCAGGGTCTCCAAGACTTATGGCGAAACATTCTATTGTTTTTAGATTATGTTTGAAAAAAATGTTCAATGTAAATGACAAAATATGGAATAAAAGTTTGAAAGTCTTAAGGGAGGAAGTGAAGCTACGTTTGCGTGGAGAGATAATGGGAAAAACATATTCCTAAATCAATTTTGAAAAACACCCCAGTGTATCCGGGTCAAAATTCGAACCTCGACCTGCCTCTCACTTTCGTTCCTGTATATTGCGAGACTAACGCCTTTGACTGTGTGAGCACAGGTCACGGGGATTAACTCAGTCGATGGAATATTGGTGCATAAAGCCAAATGTCTGGTGTTCTATCCCATTCCAGCGAACGTATTTCAAATATATCATTAAGAATTACTGTTGCTTAGAAAAGTACCTGTGAAATATTAGTGCATTTAATAGTTTAAATTTTATCTAGATATTACTTTTTATCGATAATTTATAACGGATTTTATTAACCGGTGTAGTGGGAACCAAATAATAAACTGGATAAAGGCCTCAATTTCTGAACTTTTTTTATTTTTTTATTTTAGCACCACGCCTTACTATCTGTTTCTGTTATGCACATATGTACTAATTGCGTTAATGAGTTAGGGATGAGGAAGTTTGAATCCAGATGAATTGTATCAACATTTGCGTGGAGGGAGAGTGTTAAACCATCTTTGAAAAACCACCCTCAGTACACCCGACCGGTATTCAAACCCTGGTCTCCCTATCATAGGCAGTCTAGTCTAACACGAGTGTAACACCTTAAAGCCTGTTGCCATGAAAGCAGGTTAAGAAAAGTTGTTAGGTTAGATTTAATATCACCACTTTCAATAAGAATTGTGCACTTTTGATTCGCCATTTTTATTAAATGTGATAAATTATTATTATTAGCACCGCGTCTTACTACCCGTTCGGATTATACGCACTTACGCTAATGTATGATGGTAGGGTGATTGTGAGATGAAATGGAGGACCTACAGCTTAACGTGGAATCCGAACCATGGTGGAGGCCTGGCATTCTCCACATTCACAAGATGTCTTGTCAGAGGTGAAGGAAGGGTTTAGGTAATCAGATAAATCTATACCGGGACCTAGGATTGAACCCCAGACCCCTAGCAAATATGTCTGACACCTAAAATGTGATAAAATTCTTATGATATTCCATCAGCCACTTTTTTCTCATCACCGCGTCTTAATACTTGTAAGAAGTTCGGGCTATACGCTTATATGATAATTACTCTAATTGGGATGAATAAAAAAAATTGAGTTGAAAGATACATGGAAACCATTTAGAAAAAAACACTATCAGTAGAATCATCTGGGACTCGAACCATCTCCCTGTATTCAGCAGACCAGTAACACGAGAGTGACACCTTAGAGTTTACACCTTAGACCATTTGGCCACTGAGAAGATTGTTGCATTTGTTCCTAGCTATACATATAGAAAGTAAAATCAAGCTAGTGAGATATTATAAATCATACTTGTTACTAATATGATTAGTGATGATGATTTTGACAGACTGGTGAAGGGGGTATGGTGACATACTGGGTAATCCGTTGGGGGTCTGTAATAGGAAAGTTTTAAGAACCCTCGGATTTAAATTTAATATACTAAATTCTATTTTAAAACTTTAAAACAGTCTTGTTTATTGATATAGTTGAACATTCAAACATATCTGTTTGTTGAGTTAGGGGTTTAAACCTCAGATTTATTTAATCACAAAAAAAAGAGTTGAATTTAGGTGGGTTTTTTTTTCATTAGAGTGATGAATTGAGAGTTAGGGGTCTCTATATAATGTTGTATAATTTGTAAGTCATATGTTGATATAATCAATTAATTTTGAAAATACTTGTTAAATAATACTAATAAAAATTTGTCTGATAGTTTCCTAAACGTGATATCATCTTTAATAGCAACAAGAAAATATTTGTGATTTTTTTTTAAATCGTGTCTATTTTTTAAATAAAAAAATCAATAGAGTTGTGTTGTATGTAAGTGCATAGCAAAGGACTTAAATCTCGTCCAAAAAGTAATTATTAAAAAAAGCCATGGTGCATTTTTTTCCTCCCATTCTTTATGCTACTTTTGGAAGCGGATCTACTTTTATCAGTCGCAGTCCACTCCACGTATAATCCAAGATTGGTTGATACTGATGGTCTGAGAATGGCTGCTTTTATAGGCCCGTGGGATTACCGTCGGCGTACTGGGAGGGTAACGTATTTTACGTGCATCATAAAAGCGGTGGTTAATAATATCATAATCTAAAAATAAAAACCTCGGTTCAAAACACATTAAAATGTATTAAATGAAAATGCGGTTATATGCGGTTCCATTAACCAAAACTAATATTTTTTTTACTTTTTAAAATAACATTTTTAGATTCTCTTAAATCACGGTTGTAATGATTGATTAAATTTATTTATTTTTTAGTCTATGACAAAAATAAATGTGTAATGTAATGTATACAATGGTAATTCGTATTTGGTTTAATAATTATTTATTAGTTGCTCTTTTATTTAAGTTTAAATTTATTAACTTTAAATTACCCAAATTAGTGGGCATGCGGACTAAATGGCAGGCTCATATAGTCTGGTTTGGCCTGTGACGGGAAGATCGTGGTCAGAAATCTAAATGGTTTCCTCACTTGCCTTTCACAAAAATGTAGCTACATTTTCTCTAAATTATACTTTCCTTGTCTTTACCCCATTTTATCAGTTAAAATTCGTATAGCCCGGAAGAGTAAAAAGGCAAGATGGGATAAAAAAAATACCTACCTAGAATTAATTAGCTTTACAATAATTATTTTTAAAATATATTATTCTTTGAAACCACAATGTTTTAGTTTTCTTCTCTTTAATGCTTCAATATTTTTTAGTTTACCAAGTGACTGTATTGGTTGACCATTTGAGATGTCAAAAGCAATCGACAATACATTTTGGTATCAAATTGCAATGCAATGCTGGTTTTTCCTTTGATGAATAATCAACCAGCTCATCGGAAGAAAAAGAAAAAAAAAAATTGAAATTGCTTACACTCATTTTGGTGGAAAAATCTAAATTCACCTTCAGGGAGGATTCAGATTTTTGCTTTCAATAAACGTGGTTAAACATGTATTGAGAAGCTACCTGCCTTGAGGCTAGCACAACAAAAGAGTTGGTTGGAGCAAAAAATATTTCTATTGCAGGAACCTATACAATAAACATGTAATGTATATAAAAATTATAAAGTTTGACTGAAAATTGTTTATTACAAATTCATGTATGTATAAATTGTTTACGATAGATATATGAAATAAAAGCAATTATTTAATTTGCTACAATTAATGTTAAAATTATTAATTTATTTTTAGTAGTAAAACTAAATTATTTAATATTTACCAAGAACTGCGTCTTACTACCCGTTTAGGTTAGTACACCTTAAATTAATTAATAAACGAATTAATATAATATTATTTATTTTCGGTGTAGTATTCAGTATAAATATAATTAATTCAATAACACATTTTTACTTACTTTTTATTATTCATCCGAACTTAGTAGTGTAAGTATGCGGAAGGTATAGTATACATAAAATTGTACCCACATTGACAGGGAGATTATGAAGCAATTTAGGAAATATTAGGCTCATTGCACCCAGGACTATGCTTAGTTCGTGTACCCATCAATAAGAGTATTAATTAACATAAATTAAAACGTTAACTTGAAATTTAAAACGCAAAATATTAATCACCAAAATTAAAACTGTCATTTAGTTTTATCTATTCATTATGGGAAATTAAAAAAGTATGTGTTTCTCAAATAAGGTCCTGCCGATGAAAAACGGACTGTAGAATAATTCTACGGTGATAAAGTGGTATAATTTCGAAATACAACCGGACTTAGTACTAGGTGTTCAACTTTAAGTTTACCTCTAATAATAATATTTAGCACCACGTCTTACTAACCCTTCGAGTTATACGCTTTATGTACTAATTACTCTAATGGATTAGGAATTAGGAAGGTTGAATTAGAGGAAGTGAATCCGCATTTGCGTGGAGGGAGAGTGGAAAACCATTTAGGAAAAAAACCTCATTTCACCCGACCGAGATTCGAACATCGATCTCCCCGTCCTCGGCTGTAGAGCTCAACACGACAAGCGCGTTAGCCAACTACGCCACCGAGGCGGGTAGGTTTACCTCTATCCTTACAAGAAAATGTATAGGAATGTACTCTTAATTCTATCCTACTCATCCCTTCCCCCCTCGCTAAATTCACCAATCACGGATATCCCAGATGAGTAGTAAAACGCGGGGTAAAAAAAATATATTATTATTAGCACCGCGTCTTACTACCCGTTCGGGTTACACGCACTTACGCTAATGTGTAATGGTAGGGTGATTGTGAATTCACAAGATGTCTTGTCAGAGGTGAAGGAAGGGTTTGGTAATAAGATAAATCTGTGCCGGGACAGAGGATTGAACCCCGGCTGCCAGCATAGAAGTCTGACACCTTACCCCTAGACCACCAGGTCACTAATTAATTAATAATATTCTATCTTAAAATATCTCAATTAATATTTGTATTCTTTTAAATCAAATCTGACGGCTAAGATAAGGGAACTAGAAGAGGGATGATTTCCACAGAAGTTTAGTCTCTTGGTGTGTACAAGTCTCGTATGGCTGAACACCGTCATGTGGGGGAAGAAGATGGAAGGGGGGTGGGGTGGAGGTTAAGCCAACTAGAAGGTGGTGTAAGTATGCGTAACGCAGCTGTTGCGAGGTTTTTGCATAATGAGGCTGAAGTAAGTGCTCGAGCAATACAAGAGACTATTCTCTCTCTCTCTCCCTCTCTCTCTGAAACCTTCTTTAATTACCATAAACACCCGGGACATAGTAAGATAGACGCGGATGAAGATGCCCACGAGCGTAATAAAAAGCAATCTAATATGTTATAAGAAGAACAATTGGTCATCTCGCTTACATGACATTCTTCTCTCAAAGAAACCAATTGTGGAAACATAATTTCTAAGTGTTTTATTATCCAAACAGTTATTTTTAAAGATTGATTATGACTTACGTCATTAAGTACACTCCGTTTACTCTGAAAGGTATTTACTTTATTTTTCTTTAGCACCGCGTCTCGCTATTTGTTTGGGTTATACGCTTGTGTACGTTAATGATTTAAGGATTAGGAAGCTTATGTTTAAGGGAGTTTATCTGCATTTGCGTGGCGGGAGGGTGGAATACCATTTTTGGAAAAACTACCCGATACACTCGACCAAGATTCGGACGATCTCCCTGTCATCAGTGGTCTAGTTTACTGGGATAGTAGCGCGTTAGACCGTGCCAACACCGAAGCGAATTGTATCTAATTATTACCTATAGGATCCACCATTTTGGAACCAAACAATCAGTGCCATCTGTAATTGTTACTTATACCATATTTGACTAATAGTTCTAAGAATTTGCTATACCTACCTTAAATATGAATGTATTCTCGTTGATAACCGGCCAATGAATGATGAGACCAATTCACAGGTGAGGTTTCAAATGTCGCCATTTTGTTTCATAAAACTTTAGTGTATGCTCTATATTGTTAATGTTTCATAATATATTGGTAAAATATATTAATTTTTTTTAAATATATTTGATGACTCGTCAACGATATCTCAGGAAATCTAAAGATTACATTTATAAAAATTTTGTATTTGTCATGAAACCAATACGAGTTTTTAGAATACTTAACTTGAGTTCAACTTTTTTTAATTTGGATTCGATTTTAACCTTTTAAATAATAATAATAAAATTTATATATATCATAAAGTAAAGAAAAGGCTTAAAAATAATTTATGATTTTAATTTTATTATAATGATAAGGACTAGTATAAAGATTTTCTTATAAACTATTTTACTACCGTGTCTTATTATTTATTCAATTTATACGCGTGTATGATAATAATAATTATTATTATTATCACCGCGTCTTACTACCCGTTCGGGTTACACGCACTTACGCTAATGTGTAATGGTAGGGTGATTGTGAAAATGAAATGGAGGACCTACAGTTTAACGGGGAATCCGAACCACGGTGGTGGCCTGGCATTCCCCACATTGTATGATAATTACTTTATTGGGGTAGTTATGAGGAAGGAAGCCTTTTAGAGGTAATCTACCTTAATTTACGTGGAAGGAGAGTGAGAAACTATTTAGGGAAAACCAAACTCAATAAGCCCAACCAGGATTCGAACCCCAATATTTCTGTCATCAGCAGGCCAGATTAACACGAGAATGACGCCTTAAACTTTCGGCCACATAATTTAGTTCTTAAAAATTTTAATCTTATTGATAAGTTAGAATTCTTCCCTTGAATTTAAAAATGTGCGTTTGATTAAATGTAATTATTAAAAAATAAACTCTTATACTTTTTTTTAGCACTGCGTTCTAATACTAATTTGTGTTATACGCTTTCTTATTAATTAAAATTTAACTACGATTTTGTTTGCATGATCTTGTTTAATTGGCCTAGATTAAGCAACCTCTGTTTACCGTGAAATGGCCTAATGTATATCTAGTTAAATTCCGCTATGCTATAAGCTTATAAAATAGGGCTATTGTAATACGTCAAAGTAAGACTGCTACTTATAAGGGTATAAGAAAGTATAAACAGTAAGGAACCCCACATTCGCGGGTATTACTTTCCTAGATTTTCCACGGATAATATCTAACTATTATTCAACGCGATATTCATGTAACATATATAAATACGAAAAAGTTTAATTGATAAATTATTCACAATAAGTCATTACCAACATTAAATAAAGGACATAACAATAACGTGTACTGTACACTACAGTGTCCTTACTATTTTATTCACCATTCCTCTTATTGTGACAGTCACTTATGATGATAATTATGATGACGGTGATATGATAGCACATTTCCCACGATTAGGAAATGAAGTGGGATGGTGGTGTAGGCATTGTGGCTTAAAAACATTTTTTTAAAAAAAAATTGGGCAGCGGTAAACCGTGGATAGTAAATCAGTGTAGAAGGGGTTTCTACTGTATATTATATTTTGAATTTGATGTAAGTGATGAATATATCTAAACCAAATTATTTTGTACAAGTTTTAAAGAAGAGATGAATTTTGTGGTTGAGTAAGAATTAAATATAGTGTTTAACTTCTTCAAATATATTCTGTACTAAACTATTATAATTCTGAAAATTAGGACTTCCAATTTCACAATTATGAATTATTGATCATGGGACTGAATACTGTGACCCATGTAGATTAATTTAGTTTGTAAACCCTGTGTTAATATAATAGTTCGGTTCATATAAATTGCACATCATATTAAATTCAAGTAAATTTTCATTTGGCTAGAAAGGATAACATATAAACAAATAGTGGTCCGAATGGTATGATCTTAAATATTTGTGTAGTAATAATGAATATGTTGATTATAGTAGAAATAGATAAAACTATTGGTTTTGGAGGTGCTGACGTAAATTAAAGGGAAAGACCTTCATAATGTTGATTACAAACAATTTGCAAAAATGCCAAAACTATAATTCATTCCAATAATTTTCAAACTATTCTCTCACTGGTGATTCCTAGACTGGTAATTAATGACTTTGGGATCTTGTTGATGACTAAGGTCTGATTACTTTAGTTTCGATGCAGTGTTAGTTACACCATGTATGGCATCATATTAAGTACAATTTCTCAACGGTAAAAAAAAAAGTGTACAGTAGGAAGATGTAAACACTCACTCATCGTAAAAATATTTAATATGTTCCTAGGCTTAATTTCTTGTGTTATCTTTGCATAAACTATCCTTACCCCTATACTGGAGTTTTTTTCCCTAATGAAAATTTAAGGATGGCAGGAGCCATTATTTTTACAGTCGATATGATTCTCACCCCCTATTTACCCCTAATTTCACAACCTCCTCTTCCACCATACCTTCCTTTTACTCTTATACTTTTATTATTATTTTCTTCTTTTTTACCTCTCCGTCTCTCCTCTTTCTCTCTCTATCTCTCCAATATCCTGGTTAATGTTCATACGCTTGCATGCTTCTGGCTTTTTTTAATTGGATTTTTAAAACACTCGCCGGTTGAACGGTTGCAAGTGAATTTGACGGGAGAATCTCCCGGTTTAGTTTAGTTTGGATTAGTGAATGGAGATTGTTCTTGGTTCTTCTGCTAGTAACGTTCTTTTTATATCTTTCAAATGTGCATAGAGCTGGAAAACCAAAATAAAAATTAAAACAACGTAGGCCTTCGCTTTATATACATAAATATTTCAAATATATTGAAGTTTCTAAAATATAGAATATTTTACAAGTTTGGCCAAGTTTTTTTTTTAACATTTGTTACTTTGAAACATCAGCCTCGATGGTCTAGGGATCAAGTGCTAACCTCAGGACCCGATAATTTTTTATTACATCCATTACCGTTTCCATCCCATGCCCTAGGTAATTTTTGTTAAACAATCCATACATTTTTCTCTACCGGCTTGCCAGGCTTGTCGTAGCTTCATATGCCTTTTAATTTATCTTAAGGCTAGGCCAGGCACAGCATTGAGTCCCCGGTCGTTAAATTATCACTGTGAAAGGGTAAACCCACATTTCACCAATTATACATTTTTTCAGGACCCAATATTCCCTCGTTCAAACCCATCCGAATTAAACGGATTTTGGACAGGCTGATGAAAATCCGTTGCACAACTTTCTTTGGAGAAGAAGCAAAGCAGTCGATTGTGGCATATAAGATATCTCTGATGATACACCTTTTCCGGTAAATTTTATAGGCTCTTTATTTCTCGCTCATAGAAATTCATTGCGTAAAGCAACGAGAAACTACTGCACTTTCAGGACTTTCTTAATACATATTAATTATCCCAGTGATATTAAACAGCTGAAGGGCTTAGTTCATGCGCTTATCCTGATAGATAAGAGATGCATCAGGACCAACATTCGAGTTGTAAACTCACAAAAAATTTTATTTTTCATTATTTTTTTAGCACCGTGTCCTAACTACCCATTCGGGCTATACGCCTTTATATTAAATACATTAATGTGCTAGGGATTAGGAAGGTTTAATTTAGAGGAAGTGCACCCCCATTTGTGTGGAGAGAGGGAGAGTGGAAAACCATTTAGGAAAACCACCCTCTTTGCACCCGACAGGTATCTGAACCCAATATACCCACTTTGACAGTCTAGTCTAACACGAGAGTTAATGCTTTAGACCATGCGGCCACCGAAGGGGGCTATATTAAAATAAAAATAGCCTATAGGATTCACAAAATAAAATTATTGTACCAGACCTGCACAGTAGCTAAAGTAAATAGGAAAGTTGGTTATTTTAATTTCAAAAATGTACATCATGTCTTACTACAGTAGCCCCACGGCTTCTTTGGTGCTGACTAACAGCTCACAGCTGACTTCTGGCAGTCAACATTTAGGTATATACTTACATTTTGAATATCAGAAGTGACAGCTGCTAAACACATGTTTTTGCAGATAATTTGGTTCGGCGTAGGGATACGTAATTTGGTTTGGTAACTTTTTAAAGCTGTCAGTCAGCACCAAAGAAGCCATGGGGCCACTGTACCTATCCAGAATGTACACATATTTACAATACAGAAATATAGATGGGCTAGATAGAATGTAATGGAAGTGTACCTACATTTGCATGAGGGGTGGTTAGGAAACCATCTAGGAAATGACACTTTCACTACCCCCGATTGTTTCAAACCCGGAACTCGTAACTCAGTTCAATCGATTGCAAGAGTATGCCTAATGTGAGATACCCTTATAAAAATTGAATTAAGAGTTTCTTATTACATTTTGATATATATGGCTGATTATTTCCATACTAGTTCACTAAAGGAATATTACGGTGGCTGGCCTCTTGGTATAGTGGTCAGAATCACTGGCTACTAATCGACTCCAAGCGGTACTATATGCATTTTTCTCGAAGGGTAATCCCTATGGCACCCGCTTCGGTGGCCGCATGGTCTAAAGCGTTACTTTCATAGTAGACTAGACTGCCGATGACGAGGAGATTGAGGGTTGAATCTCAGTTGGGTGTACTGAAGTTTTTTCCCTAAATGATTTTCCACTCTCTTTCTATCTCTCTCTCTCTCTCTCTCTCCATACAAATGTGAGTACACTTTAGCTATATATAACCTTGCCCATCTCTAAAAATATTATTGCAGGGGCTTACAAATAGTTTCAAGGAACATTAGAATCAGGAACTCGTGTTATGAAGGGAGCGCACTCACACGATTTATTCCATTCTTTAAAATATGTATGAGTACACCCATTGAAAATGTGCATGTTGCATTTCACTATACATTATAAGTTTTAGTTTACCTTATAGCCGTGACATGTGTAACCAAGACCGGTGACACCCCAGGGCGTCGTGACCCACATTTTGGGAACCCCTGCATAAGCGTAATTAGTACATAAGCGTATTATCTATAAGGATAGTAAGAGGAGGTGCAAAAAAAAGGTGCAAGTTAGGCTTAAGCCTTCTACTGGTATTACATAATCATCATCCCCATCATCACATCGTCTCGAAGTAACCGCATGATGGCCCAATCTTTGTCACTGTCTGTAGAAGGCCAAGAATGTCTAGTCATCAAACCCTGGTGGCATAGACATACAAAAAAAAACACTATGCTGGTTCTGTTACAAGGGATTAATAATAATTAGTGATTGCATTTTTAAGGTTACAATACACTACTAAACCTATCAGTCACAATTGTGAACGAGCTGTCTCAAGGTGTTAGGCTCGCATTACACTTGACTTGCAACTGATGGTGAGGTTGAGGTCCCAATATCGATAGGGTACATTTGGGCTGATGAGCATATAAAGTTTGTTGATGTAGTTTCCCCGTTATCTACGTATATTGGGCTAAAAGGTCCCGGGTTCAATTAAAATTACAGCCCAAAATGGTATTATTAATGATAATGGGTATTCCTCTTTCACAGTGATGATTTTGTGGCCGTATATTTAGTTGTATATATCCTTTAGAATTAGAGTTAAATTGTAAGTCATATACATATTCTATTAATAAATAGATTTACTACTATGTATATTAAGTCAATTTATTTATGATAACTCTTCTTCTAAATAAAATATACTAGATATTAGAAGAGTTAACAGTAATAATAAGACATATTTGACATGTTTTTAATTTAATATTTTATACATTTATAATTAGGTAAATTATTTAAAATGCAGTTCTTTCTCTAAAAGGATAATATGTTTATATAAAAAATACTTCAACAAATCGTCGTTATTTTAGTTTATGTTGATTATATGTATGAATGCATGTACTGAGCGTAACAAATGCTCACTTGGTAAATCACCATAAGCTTTTAAATATATATTTACAAGATTGCAAAATTGTTTTATAAATGAGAAAAGCTAAATGTTATTTCCTAAACAACACGAGAAAAATAAACTAACTTAAAATGTATCTGTTCTTTGTGAATGACCTACAATTTTGTGACTTTTTTGCACTTCTGCTCCTTCTCAAAGAAATTTATTGTTTGATGTCTCCAAGAACCCTTTCCTTTACTTCTCCTACTTTTCCTTCTTAAAGCATTCATAACAGAATACAACCCTCCCCCTCCCCTGATTTCGAACAACTATTACTACTATTGCTACTTCCACCACTACACAATCTACACTAATTAAATAACTCCACGCAGCGTCTGGAAATTGCTTTCTCTTCGCCATCTTCGTCTTCCGCTTTAAACTCTTGTCTTTATTTTCTTTACTTTCACATGTCTCCTTTCGCTTTGGCGTCTTTCTCTCCATATTTAATTAAAGTTTAAATAGAGAGAGACGAGAACGAACAAAAAAAAGAGAGAGAGAGAAAGAAGTGGTTTGAAAGGAAAGGGGAGTGGGGTGTTCGACTGTGTAACTCGTTGGCAGTTTTCTGCAGTGCCACCCCGTCGGCTTATCTGGATCAAGTCGTACTAGACGTTTAGAAAATATGCTTTTTAGTTGTTCATTTATTATTTCTTTATATCTTATTATAGCGATTATGTGAGCCAAAAGACGCAACACACGCTCCGTGGCCTCTTTCAGTAAAATATCCAGATCATTTTTTAACGATCCTATTACTTCTTTTTTATAGTCATGAGTACGTTTAACCGCAACAGTTTAACAGTATAATCTAAAGGGTAGGTACAAAAGGATAACAATTTTTTTAGAGAAATTACAGCCAAATAAACGTCTGAAAGGAATTATAAAACTAAAATGATAAGTCACACGTTTAAACCTACTTGCAGTGTTCCCGCCTGAGATTCAAACCCCGATAACCCAGTTACCCGAAATCTAGTACATTGCGAACATGATTCCTTGTAACACATGGCCATAAGTGAAGGTAAATATTTGCTTAGGTTATTCTTGTGAAAATTGATCATACATAATCGGGAATTATTCTCAAGTTAGATTTTAACTACCCTTTTTTGTAAGTGACTGTCTAGGTTCCTAAGTTCACTTAGATTTGTAGAAGAAGAGGGAAAATCCTGCACATAAATTTATATTATAAAATACCTTTTATGATGTAAGCTATAATATCTTTAAATACCATATTTTCATAGAAGAAAAACAAGAATTTATTCAATATATAAAACAATTATTTGGTTTTATTCTATAATCTTTACACACAATCAATAATTTCCTTATTTAACATTTCGTAACTAAGTGGATTTTCATAAAATTTAATTCAATTTAAACACATAGTTAAGTCATAGTCTACTAATCATAGAGTTTTAAACACTAGATGCATTCTAAAATTAGTTTGTGCTTTTTCTGGGTTGTAAAAAAGAAGAGACTAACACAATTGTCAAACTTTATTAATCTTATATCATTCGTTTATAGGTTTTAGTGCAAATTTTATATCTCAGGTTATTTTAGCATTCACTTTATAAGCTAACTGAACATAGGATCACAAAACATCCCATGGTAACGCCAAAAATTTGGAAATACTTCATACACTTTTTCCAATATCACAATCTATTAGGGCCTGTAGAATCTCAAACGTGTAATACATAACCAAAATCCCTTGGTCTGGATACGAGTAATTATAATTCAATGGTCAATATAATTTGCAATTTTTTAATCACTGCACCCTGCTATCTGTTCAGGCTATACACATTTGTGATAATTACTCTAATAGGTTGGGATCAGAAAATAAGCATTAATCGCATTTATGTGGAAGAAAATTGGGAAACTACTTAGAAAAGAACAACCTTAGTAGTCCTGGCTGTGTTTCTAATCCAGACATCTCTGTCATCAGCAGACAGTCCAACACGAGAGTGACGGCTTATACCATTCTGTCACTGAAACGTGTAATACAGTTAATACATTTAACTAGGCTATACTCATATCAGATTAAATAATGTCACCGGAGTAAACCTTATCTCCTTTACAAAATGGCAACATTTGTGGTGTCGTTTTAAACAAATAAGATTTTTTTTTTCCCTTCTGAATCTCGAAATTATTCAAGTTGATGTTTTTAGATGGCTTGTACTTCTGGTTAGCCTCTGGGAGCTACTGTATTTCTGCTCCTAATTGAAGCACACTTGAATGCCGTTCTTTCCCAGTGTTGGCAGAACTGCGGCTTGAACGCCCTCGGGGATATTTTCATTCACGGGGAACTGAACAAACAAAATAGGAGCATTTTTAACTGTTGAAAAATAGCTTGAGAAAAAGAGAGAAACTTTTTTTCATAATTCATTTTAGGGTGTGGCCTTTTTTTTTAAGTCTCGGTCCCGCAGAAACTGAATATATTCGAGAAATATTTTATTTTTACCTTTCCTGTCCTGCAGGGTTTTTTTCTTATTTGTATTGGAATATTTCGGGAAAGTGGGTCGTATGGGCTGAAGGGGATACATACCACGGGTACTTTTGTTTCAGAAATAAACTAGTATGTAAAATTGAGAACCTGTGTTTGTACCTTTTAAGATGACTTTACTTATAAAAAATAAATGGTCTTTAATTATGCCCGGAAATCAAAGTATGTCACTATTTGGTGTAGTTCCGTCTCTCCAAAGGGATGGTTATAGTGGACATCTAACTATATGTTTGGGAGGTTCTTGGCTGGCTCGTTGTGTTTTTGTATCGGTTTCCATCCATACTCATGGCTATGTTATATTAGAATGCTTGACCACAAGTCTGATTCTAATCCTAAAGTATATGACAAAAATATGTATTATGTGTGTGCAGGTTAGTCCTGTTATCAAATTGGATAAAATCTATTTTATGAACACGAAAGGAAAAAACACTATATTACATTAAAAAAGTAAATAAAACTACTTTCATATATTCATGTGTCAATTAGTCATGTGATCTCTTCTGATAAATAGTATTGTGTCAATACCTATATTATGGTACTAATAATAGTCTTAACTACTATCGACTACTTGAAGGGAAATATGCTACCACTGCAGCATTCCTTTCTTGATTATTATTTCCAAAACTTCAATCCCTTAATACATTCAATTCTCAATTAGATCTTTCAGTCGTAGCCCTATTATAAATCACTTTGTATGTTCAAAGAAGACATTTACTTTGATCTGATAAATGAGACATTTCACGTGGAACATCTTTGAAAACCCGACGATTTCACCTTTTTATATTCGTTTTTAAGTATCATAAACTCTTAAATGAAAGGGTTTTTAATCCCCTATAGAAATGTTGATAACTTTCACTCTTATGTTGGTGTGAAGTAGGTTTTTTTTAATGACAATTCTGTTTATACATAGTATTTCTAAACTTCTGCGTCTCAGAGTTTCAGTAAAGTATATATATTTTTAAAGGGATTTAAATTGCTAGTTATTAAAATTACCCTTTACATATATAAATAAAATAAGGAAGTGCAACGCTCCCAGTGTATACTTATGAATGTGAATCGTTTTACATCAGTGATATTACATATATTTTTTATTTTACTCTCACTTTAATATTCAGTTTAATTTATATCGTTATTTTCAACCTCATATGAACTATCCGCCAAACAAACTACGGTCATAAAAAAATAAATCTCGTAAACAAAGTCGTACAAAGAAAACTAAATGAAGAAAACTCTAACTTGAAAGGTAAGATAATCTTCCTCCTTTCCCTCTTTTTTTTTTTACCACATATCCTTGGGTAACGTTCAGGGTTAAATAATAAAACAAGTTTCCCAGACGATGTTTGAAGCGTCTATATTCAGACGTAATGACGCCTGCGAGGCGCACGGTGACGACGCTAGCATCTTTGGATAACGCAATGGATTAGGTTTCCCTGAGGGTGATGACGCAAGGTCGGTCGGAGATATCGAGCTTTGATTCTTTTTTTTTCTCTCGTTTATTTATTTATTACGTATAAAATATGATTATTAAACGATTGAGTAAAGGGCAATAGATAAGGAAAGTTGTTTTTAGAAAAATATTCTCAGAACCTTCAGCCAAGTTTCGAACCCCAACTTCTCAATCATTGGAAATGTTAGCCCAAAGTTAATACTCTCGTTTGAACTGATTTTTGGAAAGTTTATTTAGAATGTAAGGTCAAGCGTTAATATGAGCATAAATACTTTTTATACATTTTTATTTTTAAATAAGTTCCCTATGAAGTGTCATTTATTTCATCTCGTGTAGAGAAAACTACTGTAATAGTATTATTTTAGTAGCTCAAGTGCTACAATAATTAATATTTTTTATATAAAAATTCTTCAAATATAACGCTAAACTTTTGAGGAGATATATCAATATGTTTGTTGTGGCTCCATATTCTTGTTAAACTTATAAACTGTAGATATCTTCTATTAAAATACGTTCAGTAGGTACTTAGAGTAGCGTACATAAAACTTTATCCTAAACACATCAATCCATTCCTTTAAAAAAAGGGGTTGGGGGTTCCAAGCTGAGAGCAAGTTAATTTGCCCATTTAAATCACCTCGGACATTTACACAAAATTGTAAAACTGCCATCAAAACCAAACAAGCGATAGCAAACGTTTAGAATTTTAAGAGAATATGAACACGGTATACCTCTAACAGTTTTACTGCTCTCTAGAAGTTATCGTTAGTTCCAAACCAGTCAATAGTTAAGCCCGAATCCCAATTCGAAACGAGGCAAAGTCCTCATTAAAGCATCTTTCTCAACCCTGCTCCCATCTTCCCAAACCCTTTTGCGCTAAGCTCAAAGAGGTATTAGTGCTTCTTGATTGCCAATCTACATGTCTTAAGTCCTTTGGGGAACCAGGCGAAAAAAAAAGTTGAACCTTTTGATATATAAAGGGAATTAGATAGAAGAAGGAACCAAGGTCTTTGATTTAACCTTGTTTACATTAAATCTTGTGAAGCTTTAATTTATCAGATTGTAACATTTGATTAGCTTCCCTTTAAACGTCTATATATATTGAGTATTTCTCCCCTTACCCCTTCCTTTCAACCCCCAATCCTCATACCACCCTATTCTCCTCTCCTGTCATTCTCTAAAGCCTAGTGAGGATTGGATTGAAATTAGTAGTATTAACCTAGTAGGGTTAGGTTTTAGTCATTCTGATTGTAGTTTTGAAGGCAAAAAAAGGGTCATAGAGAGTAGGTACGACTTTTTTTTTATTCCTCCCCTCGACAGAGAGGGATTTTAATAATGATTAGATTCTAATGCCATGGATTGGCTATCAATCATATCTCCTCAATTGCATTCAATCTGAAGGTATTATGCTATCAACGTTACACAGGGAGATTTTGATTATAGGTAGGGGGAATTGGAGAGTTAAAATTCGATTGAATGAAATTTTTTGAGGTAGAATTCATCCAATGATTACACATGTCCACTCTAACTTTTTTTCGGGGGTGGGGGGTAGAGTTGTGCGTGAAAAATAATAATTGATTTTGTGTTAGTTTTAGTGAGCTTTGTTAAGTTTGATTGAAATTTTTAAAGCTCTTTGAAATGTGTCTAAATTTCTAATTAGTTTTTTTTTAAGGTAATCTTGCTCATTGATATAATAAATCAAAATTATAACTATGCAGATTATAGTCACTCACTTTAAGGGTGATACTTTATCCTAAAAAGCTTGTTTCTCACCCGGTGAGCCGGTAGCTTTGAAGCTAGATTTAAGTTATAGCCAGATCTATCACTGTAGTGCATATTTATGAAATATTAACTCAGTTATACCAAAATTGACGTGATTTAAAAGAAAATATTTGTTGAAACATTTCTATTTTTACTCGTTCCTTAACTAAGGGTATCAGCAATGATTGGTTTTAATGCCACTTGACGGTTTAAATGGGACATAATCAAATGGTTAGCTACAATCGAGACATTTCAACCGCAACCAAACCAATTGTCTTAAGGGAATATATTTTTCTTGAATACATTCTCGTGAGAAACCCTTGTGGCTTATATTTTACACTAAAGGATCAACTGGCCCGTTGAAATTATTTTTCGAAACCCATCCCGGTATATTCGGGGGATGGTTTTTTCTATGGAATTGTAGATGTTTATCTTATCTCCCTCTTTAGAAATATTTTGGGGCACTTTAACTTTATTACACAACTCATTCCTACCCCATTAGATTAAGTCGTTAGTAACACTTTTGCTAAAAGTACGAATTATATCATTTACAGGTGTGTGTAATGGCTGAAGGAATTATTCCTATACATACGGGTGACTACGTAGAATAATTCCAGACTCGTCTAGTCAGATTTAACAACAACGGAGAGGTTGAAGCTCAAACAACGGCCGGTTGTAAGGAAAGTCGTTTTCCCTAAATGGTTTCTCATTCTACCTCCACACAAATGCGTGTACATTACCTATAAAAATTATACCTTCCTCGTCTTTAACCCAATAGAGTAATTTAAATACGTACAACTAAGATGGGTGGGGTGGTAAGGCTTAGGTAAAAATAAGTTGATTGTTCTCTATAGCTTGCTGTAAGTGTGATATTATTATTATTATTATTATTATTATTAATACATTCAATCTAAGGGGTTTGGTTCAAGAGAAACTGTCTGGGGGTGTGCGTCCCCGTAGTATGACGAGGGGATAGGTAAACCACATTTATATATATATATATATATATATGTGTGTGTGTGTGTGTGTGTAAATGTGTTGTCAGTGTTCAGCCCCATATTTATATGGTAAAAGTCTCTCCCCCCCTCTCCCCCTCCCCCAATCATCCCGTCGAGGTTCGACCCTTAACCTCTTTCTAATTGTAAGTCCACCCTACTAAAATTCTGAAGATTTTGAAAACCGATACATGTAATGTAGGTATGTTTTATTCTAGGGACCATCTATCTCTTTTTAAATGGGTGACTAAAGCATTATATATATATATATATATATATATATATATATATATAAACACATAGTTATTATATATATATATATATATATATATATATAAACACTTAGTTATTGCATATACATCGATCATTTGTTTCATCTTTTGAGAAAACAGAAACAGAAGCTTTGAATGGAAAATGATGTCACATACAGGAAATCTCTAAATCATTAGTCTACTGTTTGGTAGTCTAAGGCCTTTTTCACATAATCGATTTATATACTATGATAAAAACTTTAG
Source organism: Timema californicum (assembly GCA_902141385.1). Taxonomy (NCBI): domain Eukaryota; kingdom Metazoa; phylum Arthropoda; class Insecta; order Phasmatodea; family Timematidae; genus Timema; species Timema californicum. Next base: position 619,244 of record CABFOW010000027.1, read on the forward strand.
AACTTTTGTTATTTGTAAACTTTTCTTCAATAGAAACTTTGGGTTTGAAAGAAAGTGAGGTAAAGGTAGGGAGAAATAATTAGTATCGTTATCCTTTGGGAATTAATTGGGGATAGTATAGACAAGAAAAGTATAACATCGCATAATGAAGCTAATATCTCCATACCTATTTAAAGGCAACAATAGTTTAAACATTGTCAATTTAGTTGTCATTACTGAGCTTATTCTGTCATTCATGAGACTCATGAAATATCACGTTATATCTTCTGTACCTTCTCTTCGCGGATTTTATCTTTTTATTCATCCTCACTCTTCTTTCTTTTCGATCGTTGAACTTATCAGAAGGGCCTTGATACGTATTCAATAAGCAGGGCGTTTATTCGCGTTATCAGATTTAAAACATTTTCAAATATTTGGGTCAATATTCCTGTGGTTTAGCTTCTTCAAAGGTATAAGTATTAGCACGACGTTTGAACTGACTTTCATAAATAATATTCATTTCAATTTTTTTTTTAAATTTAAAATAATATGTATAGATACATGTTTACATTTTCTCGATAAAATAAAAATTCGCTTCATAGTTTTGTAATTTAAAACATCAACTAAAGAGTTGTGACTTGAAAAATATAATATAAAATATCCCAAATACAAACTGTATGTTGCACTTTCACGTCGTAATTAAAAGCGCGCACTATTGAAATATTTTTTGACTTAAGAAGGAAGTCTATATTATCCGTGGTTGATCCTTAGCTACTACTATATTGTCCATAGGGATAGTGAATATATGAAGGTGGATGTGTTTCTTTGAAACATATATGGATGGACCTGCATTACTCAGTTGAGAGTGTAGTGTTAATTTATTCCGGGTTTTCGGGATACTCCCAGAAATAAATGAGTCATGTACCGGATTGAAATATTTGGTCTCCAGGTTGTTAGGTAAATTTATGAAAATTTAAATATACATAAGCAAAATGTTTTAATTCAGTCAGTCACTAAAAAGTGTACATGTTGTAGTTGGCAACAATACATATCGGAATAACCTGCGACGAGTATTTAAAAGTTATTCTGAAATTTTGTTCTCCTAGTTTTTGGCTTATTTTTATTTAGGCAATATATTATTTCACTTTAATTATATGCATCTCTAAATTTAATAGATACTCTCCGATAACCCGAATATAATAAATGACTACAAGGTGTATTGTGTACTATTTGAATGCTAACTACGTTCTTTGACTACCATAATTGATTAAATAATGACTGTCCCCGTAAATGCCCCCCCCAAAAATGGTCACTCTAGTTTAGTGGCATGTTAAACCAAAGTACGTGATTTTTATTCTTGTCCTAAACACACTTTCATGTCCAGATGTAACCGTGTAAAATGTAAAGTGAGTTCCTCTTTTACCTCAGAAAATCATTTTGTGTTTGTTTCTTTATTCGCTCCTATCCCTTTTTCGAGTTCCTTCTTTCATATATAGAATTACTTAACTCCAAAGTGAAAATAAGATTTCCGCTAAGCGTTAGATTAGATTCCCTTCTGCTTTGTTTTACTTCTTGTTTTAGTCTTATTATGTTGGTGTTTCTTATTTTATATGTTCTTAGCTATACCCTGATCTTGGTCAGAAGAACAGTTTAGAAAATTCAAATATATCATTGTTAAAGGTTTATATGTATGGTGTCCCTTTAAAAAGTGCGTGTTTGATATAGTCCTGTTCATTCATTACAAGTTTTTTTTTAAAGTTTAACGTCATTTTTTGTCAGTTTGAAATAATAATTTATAATTTTTAGATAATTTTATATGTCATTTGTTTTATCATCTTTAGGCCATCAAAGTTTGTGCGCTGATTATAACATTAATATAATCAGTCAAGTGTTAAATTAATGGTCTGGGGTCTGGTTGTTAAATTTGTACTTTTATAACGTTGAGTCTGAACCACAATTAATCAGTATTAGAGCTCTAAAACAAATTTGAGAATAATACAAAAAAATCCTTAAATCTAAAATACCCAAAAGGATGGGGGATATTCGAGGATTTGAGACTCTCAATCCCTAATTTTAATACAATATATTATCCGTTCCATCAATTGTTTGTGGAATCCTATAATTTAGTCATGTGGTATTCCTATCAATACACTCCCCCCACCACTTCAATCACCCCTTAGCAAGAGACTGTTATGTTCGAGGGGGCTGTCGACAAAATCCTTCCACTAATTGAGGGCTTTCCTTGTCCTAACAAAGAGGTTTTAGAGGAAGTAAGTGGGGAGAGGGATGTAGGGAGAGAGGCTGTGAGTATAGGTAGAGTGTGTGTGTGTGTCCTTATGATACTAACGAGGCCGTACATGGCATCCAATTAGTGACCCACATCATAATCTAGTTAACTACTCCCTCATCTGCCCTTGCTCCTTCTTTTCGTGTCTTTTCCTGATATTTTATCTTGACTGATTTTTTTTAAAAGATCCTTCTTATGGAATGGTAGATACATCGATTAGTATGGGCTCGATTGAAAAGTCAAAATTATTAATAGATGGTTGATTAACATTTTGACGTGTGAGAACGTTAAAACTTTTCTATCGATTGTAACTTTTCTTGTTGAGTCTTTTTATGATATTGTTATTAATTATGAAGAAAGTAGCTTTCTTAACGAGTCAATTCTGGGTCTTTGGCTAAATTTTGAACTAGTCTATACCTTTATTTGATGAAATTTTATATGTGTATTATTTTTAGAGGAAAATGTTTAAAGACCAATCTTTGTTTGCAATAATGAGTTCCACTATTCCTCAGCCCCAATCATTTAAAGTAGTTCTCAAAAAAAAGAAATATAATATATAAATTAACTAATGTATTTTTATTTATAATAAATATTATATAAGTAGCTTCATTATATATATCTATAGATTTATATTAGTTAATAAATAAAATGTACTTTGTAATTTAAGTGTTGGGAAAGAATATTCTACTACATTTGGAGAAATTTAATTAGCGGAAGTTGCATGTATTTCATTGTAAGATTTGTAGAAGGGCGAGTTAAAGTACTGCTACTAATTTATTTGGCTGGATTTAAAAAAGATTACTGACTTTTAATGCTGGATCCTAATTGTAAATAAATTATTATTAATGATTAGATTTAATTCATACTTTTAAAAGTATCAGTTTTCTAAGATTAATATTATAAATATATAATTAATAGTTTTCCTAAGAAATATTTTAATTCTGTGTTTATGATTAATTTTAAATTTTACTCATAAGTTAAAACGTAAACACTTATTTGGTACTTATTTGTGCTGCACTTTTTAACTCTTGTTTTCTATTTGAAAAATTCGTTTGGCTAAAAACTTTTATCACAAAACAAATAAATAAAAATAGTTGTAAATTAAAGTGCAACATAATTCATTCAATACTTTAAAGGCAAAAAAAAATGTTCACAATTTTGGTTTAGGGTGTGCTTCATAACGTAATACTTCTATATTTACTCTAATTTCAAACGAGGGAGATCTAGGTGTGAAAAAAAAACCTCGTTTGTATTGTACAAAAATCCGGAAATTTAAGAGGCAATTTCGTCTGCCTTGGGAATATTTATCTCCCCCCTTCCCCTGTTCTACCTGTGTGTGTTGTATAGAAATAATTAATGCGAGTTTAGTGTGGAAAGTTTCTGGCGCAATAGCCGGGAGAACGAGTAAGCGTTTTGTGTAAACTTCTCTCTTTTGTAGCGGTGTACTGCTGTAGTAATCATACATAATGCACGAGATTTGGGGATTTCAAACTGACGCTCTCATATTCTGCCATTTTTTTCTTCCATCATTCCTCACTTTCTCTTTCTTACTGCACATTTTCTTGACAAACAAACATTGTAAATCTATCTAATTCAGATTGTGGTATATTTTATAAAGAATTTACTCCCTGCACCATATAAAATTTCACAAATAGCCATAATACTAGTAATTGTTTCCAAGTGTTCGTTTCGGTGGCCGCGTGGTCTAAGCTTTATGGTGTCACTACTGCAATAGACTAGACTGTCGTCGATGGGGAGATCTGGGTTAGAATCCTGGTAGTTTATAATTAAGGAGTTTTTACTAGATCGTTTTAATACGCCCCTGGGCCCGAATGATTAAAGGTAACTAAAAGTTAATCTTTAGTGAGAGTATTTAGATCGTTACCATATGATGCCTAAAATGATATACTATTTACGTATTTTCATAGCCTTGGATCCAGATATTACTTCTAATAGTATCAGCGATATTATGGAGTGTAACTTATTGATTGATTGATATTTTCATCTAAATATTCAATCCTCAGTCCCGGCACAGATTTATCTGATTGCCAATCACTTCCTTCACCTCTGACAAGACGTGTATTAATCAAAACTTGTGAATGTGTGGAACGCCACATGCCTCCACATTGGTTCGGATTCCACGTTAAACTGTAGGTCCTCCATTTCATATCACAATCACCCTACCATTACACATTAGCATAAGTGTGTATAGCCTAAACGGGTAGTAAGTAAGACGTGGTACTTATAATAATAATAATAATAATAATAATAATAATAATAATTCATCTAAGTACACAAGTTGTGGGCTAGTGAGAATATGCACTTTAAAACATTAATTATTTATTTGTTTTATTGGTTTAGTTTTATCATCAGTTTGTAGCTCTTATGTCACGTGTCTTAATTACAATACCTTAACCTACATATTAGCATGGATTAATTTTAATGTTAAACATTGCTACAAGTAGCTTTGTGGATGATCAAAAACTATATTTTCTTAAAATCACCCTATTTAGGCTTTTCTTACGTTCAAGAGCACAAAAGAGTATAATAATATTATCATAGGAGTATAGCTATTATTAAAGACCGCTTCTGTGGTCTAGTGGATGGTCAGAGATCCTGGCTACAGATCCAAAGGTCCCAGGCTCGATCCCCTACGCTCGCATATCTTTCTGTGAAGCAGTGGGTTGATGGGGTCAACTGAGCCTCGTGAGGAAAAATTAGAATCTACTTGAATGTAAAAGTAAGGGCTCCGGTTTAGAAAACCCGAGACTAATTACTGTATGGCTTGTTGTTCTAATCACATGATACCCTACATTCACAAAAGTTGGCACTATCTTTGCCAACAGATGGCGGCCACTTAGTCAGTATAGCTCGATTGCGGGCTGACACCATGGAGATTTTCTTTTTCCCTTACATATATATATTTAAAAAATTAATTGATTTTAAAGTTAAGAACTTCAATTCTTTTTAAACAGGAAATTTTCATGATTCATGTGGTTCTTACAATTTGGCAAAAATAAATTAAATAAAAGCCATTTATTTTTCTTCAGTTTAGCAACTTTAAATACTATTTTTTTTCTTAGGTTAAACAATTTTATTGGTTGATAGTTTGCCGGGTTAATATTCACGTTGAACCAGTGTGTAAACGGACATAAAAAAAAGTGAATTGGTATCACTTATTCAGACTTGGTGGTGTTCGTATTATTAGTAAAATATTAAAAATAAAATCTGGTTAAAATGAGTATTTTTAGTGTAAAATAAAACGCAAATGAGTTATTCCTAATACTTTAATTACTGCCGTTATTCACCTTTTATAGCCATATAAAGTTTGAAGTGTATTGGTTATTTTTGAGGTGTATTAACAGTTTTTTTATGTTATCATTAGCATACACATCAATAAATAATGCAAAAATATATTATTGGTAATTTTTTCAGGGTTAGTGACTGAGTAAACCAATGATTCTTTTAAAAAAATACATTATTTGGTTTTAATTTCTTTACTTAGTAGGAACGTTATTGATGTATTAAATTGTAATCAATACAATTTTATTAATTATTAAATAAATACCTTAAGTTCTAACTTAAGTATAGTTATCTTTTAATTTGACGTTAATATTCGTCAGCGGTTTTTACAGCCCCTCAAGTACATATTGTCGTCTTCTCCCACCCCCACCCCCCTCCCGGGTAATTCTATCTCGCCCACTCATCCCCTTCAAGTGATTAATAACCCACCTGTCACTCCAGAGATGGCAGCAGGCTGTGCATTATCGTCATTAGAATGACGTCGAGTGGTGAGCGATTCTAGCGCTAGTTCGTTCGGTGCACAACGGGGATACTAACAAACAGTTTGAAGGGTGAGCTTCTCTTCTTGTTATATAATCCCTGACAAGAGTGTTTTCTTTACCTTGCCCCCCCCCCCCCC
>CABFOW010000027.1:625590-654046 GCA_902141385.1 Timema californicum
CACACTTATTTATGCTGTTGTTTTACGAACAAAACAAAGTGTAATCTTCTTTAAAAGGGAACTAGGTTATTCATGTGATGAGAGGATAATATTTCAAGTATCTGTTCATTAAAGGTTCTCGTCCGCCATTGTGTTTGTTTCTAAATGATGTGAAACAAACAGCTCCCATAATACCCAGAAAAAAATATACTAAGCTCTTGTTATAAAAAAAATCGACTAAATTTTTATGTGTGAATCGTTGCTTACGTATATTTGTACTAGAAATACTAAGATGGTTATTTTTTAATTTCTAACCTTAGAGTACATTTTCTAAACACACATACTGTATCAGTACATGAGCTACAAACTGAATTAATCGTATTCGCATTGCTGGGTCAAGTTTGATTAGCTTATTATGAAGAAAATATATGTTTCAAATCCCAACCGTGTGTACTGAGGGCTATGTTTCACTAATAGTTTTGTTTTCTACCTCCAATAAAATGCGGGTACATTATTATTTGGCTTATTAACCCTTTTAGTGTAGCTAAATGGGTATAACCAGGGCGAGTTATGCGTGAGTGTTTGTTCCATGTGACGTCACTTGAAAGTTTGCAGTCTGTATTTCATAAAAATAATATCTACTAAGAAATTGCTCACCTCTATTAGGGTTTACACTAAAACACGGTGGAAAAAAGAAAAATCTAATTAAGGAAAGTTAATCTAACATTACCCACTCAACCGTAGATATTAACTGGTTGATATCAGAGTTAATTATTATACTAATAGTAACTCTCTTCGTCGTTCCCACTCAGGATCAAACTAAGGCCCCCACTCCCCAAAAAAAACTGTTTTTTGGTCCAACTACGCCTTAGTCACAAGAAGGAGCCAGCCTTCAAAATTATAACAAGTAACGTAAAATGACTTTTTAAGTGTTTTCAGGGTAAACAAAGATCGTTAAAACTTGTTCTATGAATTATTGTACTCACCCACTCTGTTCCCATTTGACCAATCACCAATATTCTCTTTCATATAGTATTTCATATATGAGAAAGAATATACGCCTACTTACGTTGATATTTGGCCAATAAGTTTTCCACTTAGTGATAAGGATAATTATTAACAGGTAAAGTATCAATTACAGTACAATTTTCATAATAAATCTCTTATCTATACAGCTAGAAAAGTTACTGAATCTACTTCCACGTAGTCATATGTTGGATCATGTGATCTGCAGTTATCACTTTTGTTATCTATAAAGTATCACTAATAAAACAAGGAAAATGTTATCAACGTTACCTTAAAAAATGTTTTTTTATTGTTCTAAAAGACCCGTTCTATTAAAATGGGACTGCCTACCCCGGAAACACTCCACGACACGACATCGATAACAACACTGGGCTAAGTTTGATCCGATGACCCCGGACAGATCATACATTACACCAGAATAAATCATATGTTTGAAATGTGTGATTGAATAATGAAGGGTACAGGCAAAAAGGAGGGGGGAGTCACAATACAAACATTTTTTTTAGAACAGAAACTTTAAAATCTCTAACACTATAAGAACCCCAGCAAATACTTTTTTTTTTAAATTCATTCAAAAATGACAAAAAAAAATCTCTCTTAATTATAATCTGAAGTACATTGAAAAGGTATCATGATGATCTAACAGATGGCATCAATAGCTCAATTTGAGTTCAAATTTAATTTTACATCATTTAACTAAACATCCTTTCTTTTGTTCGCAGGTTGTGCTTTCGTCAAATTCAGCTCTCACCAAGAAGCACAGGCAGCCATCAATAGCTTGCACGGTAGCCAAACTATGCCGGTGAGTACGTCATACGTTTTTATCAACTACCAATACTCATATATTTTGAGGCATTCGACTATAAAGAGACTGAATATCAACACACAATGTGTAAATAATTGTAATTACAGCACTTTCCATGTGGAAGAGACCACAATTCAATTAATTTAAATTAGTTGAAAAAACGTTTGGATACCGGAATCGAATCCAGGACTTTTGGCTTGATGCACCAATGCTCTACCACTGGTAGATTCGTGTGTCCAAGTGTCATTTTTAAAATAATTTAAATTAATAGAGAGAATGTATGGTCGGTGACAGGGAGGCTTAGGTTGGAATCTTGGGAAGGTTTTTTGTAATGGTTGTATTAAGATGAGATGCGAGAAAAATCCAGTGTTATTTGCAGTTTCTATGGCAAAACTCTTTTTTTTTTGCCAAAATAAATAAAATATGTTTCCAGTATAAACGTAGACTTTAATTTTATTCAAATGATGACCACAAAATTTCTTGAATATCTGTCAAAAATGTCCTGAAATTTAATGACGTTTTCTCTTAATTTAAACAGTTTCTCATCTAATGCCATTATGCTTATGATTTATATTCAGAAATTGTTGATATTACCATGTGAAGAAAATTAAACCCTATGTTTCTACTGTAGAAATATTTTATTTATTCTACAAAAAAAAATGAAAAAAAAACCCCGCAAAAGCCTTTTCTCGCGACCCCATCACCTTAAAAAGGTTTTTTGCATCCATTATCTAAAAAAATGCGGGTACACATCTTCTATAAAATAAATTCTAAAATAAAATAATATAAAATCGATTCATGACTGGATTGGTGGTAACTGACAGCTAGAAAAAGTTACCAGATCTAAAACTTTAAAACTTTAAAACTTTCACAATAAACAATTTGTTTTTAATTATGTTTTTATTTTAATCGTTTTAACATTTCTTTAACAACTTATGTTGGATGTTTCTTTTTCGTGGTTACCTTAAAAAACGCTTTATAAGCAAGAGTATAACTGAATAATGTTAGTTACTCATAGTGTCATGTAAGCCGTATACATATTAAGATCGTGCTATTAATATGGCCTCATTTAGAAAATAAATATTAGATAGCCTACACTAACACAATATTGAGATATTTATTTTAGAGCTGTAAGAATTATTACTGGCCTTTGTAATTATATTTGAAGAGCTTGGCGTATCAATACATGAAAATAGATATTGTAAGTTTTAGAACTGTAACGTAAGTGCCAGATATCGATTATTTGGGTTTCCCCTGTCGTCATTTCTCACCATCTTCTAGTTTGAGTCAACATACAATAATGTGAGAGAATTTTGAATAAATGTATGTACGAGTTACATATTGCTTTCGAGAATATCTTATTCTCTTTGTCTGAAAAATATTAATACTGACTTGTTTCTTACGATTTTATTTTTAAAAAAATGTCCTTTTATTTATGAATATAATTGTATGATATGATAATGAATTAGTGTATTTTCTGGTTTATAGAATGGCATAGGATTGGTTATAAAAAGTCGAGGTTGGGTTTTTTAAATATGTTTTTTCTCTTCGCCATTATTAAATTCTGAGTATTTTTTTTATTAGCTTGAGGTTCGAAGTAAGCCATTACTCTTCCAATTGTCATATGGTTATCTGATCGCTAGAAAATCTACTAGATCTGCTTTCACGGATTCACACGTCAAGTCATGTGATTTGAAGCTGTCAATTTTATAGAGAATACCTATACCTATGAAATAACAAAACTAACATTATAACACGATACCAAATTTTGGGCCGTAAGAATATATTTCTACTTTCCAAAAGACACTTCCCATGAAAATTGGACTTTATCATAATCATATTCGTAAATAAATTTAAAACTGACTCTTGGATACGGGAATCAAACCCGGTACCCTTAGCTTAGCGCGCCAATGAGCTATTCAGGACTCGTCTCGAGCTCATAGTCATTCTCCACTCATATTTTAAGTCTTCGTCCAATTTAACCCGTACCAAGTACTAAAGTTACCAGACACTCACGCACAAAGGACGGGCAGAAATACTCATTACATTAACCTTTTCTTCTTCAAGCGACTAAGCACCAATTCCTTGACTGACGGAATGACCGTTTCGGTTGTAGTTTCTTCAGTAGGACAGTCAGTTTATTTTACTATCTTCTGCCGGTGACGGTCAAAGTACGACACCAGAAGGTGCTTCCTGTGCCATCTGTTGGTCATAAACATGAATGACAACACTTAAAAAAACATTTTTATAGATACACTAAATGGGTTTTCACTTTGTAAAAAAATTGTGTTATCTCTTATTTAAATCACTTTAATGGGGACCTTTTGAATAGTAAATAACATATAAATATATTTATTTAATTAATTTTATTAAAAAGGGAAGATACAATTTTTTATGTTTTACTATCACCGCATTTTACTACCTGTTCCGGTTACACGCATACATAATAATTGCTTTAATGGTGGAGGGATGAGTAAAGAAGCATTGAGAGGTAATATACCTAAAATTGCGTGGAAGGATAGTGAGAAAACCCTTATAAATAAACAACCTTAGCAGACGTGACAGGGATTCGAACTCGATCTCCCCGTCTTCAACAGTCCAGTTTTACACGAGAGCTACGCCTTAGACCATTTGACCACTGAAGCAGGTAATACACACCTCTTCTGGATTATATAAATGTAATGTGGAGAATGTATAAATCACACCTGAAGTTGCTACCTTCCGGTATGGATTCGAATTACAAACAAGTGTTCCCTATCACCGGTATTGAGCGCTGACGAGCCTGGGAGAAATAGAACGGTTAGATATTATAGCGCTTCACATAAACAAAAGGACGAGACGTGCACTGATGAGTGAATCAACACTAATCTGCATAGCCCGTGTCTTGCGCGCGTGCGTAAAGACGGTATGAGGTAGAGGGGAGAACCGGTCCCTTTTCTGAAACAGTAGTACTACACTTGGATTACACAAACATGTTTCAAAGAAGTGCGTGGTTTCAGTGGGGTCACGGGGTGGAGGTTATAAAACTGGAGGGTGAAGGCATAGTTTGGTGTATTTGCATAAAACAACTATGACAGTTGGTAGGCTTAATGTGAACTCCCATTATGTTTGATGACGCTATATTCCAACTAAAATAATTTCACAATGGCGGAAACGAGGGTACAGGGAGTACATGAGAAAATAGCGTAAAAAAGGCTTAGATGCTATGGGCATGTTATGAGAGTGGAAAATAAAATAATACTCAAGAGAAATATGAAGATGAAGTAAATAGGGAAAAACCACAAGGAAAATCAAGAAAGATATGGGAGGAGCAGATAACCGCAAGTGTGCGAGTGAGAGGATAAGAATGGAAGCAAATAAATGAGGAATAATGGTGGAAATAAAGAGTAAGATGAAAACACATTACTAAACTGACCCGGCCACATTATAGAAACAGTTAATGATGATGATTATTCGGTTTTGTTTTTAGTTGTCTTGACTTTCAGAACTACAGCTGGCTTGAGTGTTTTTTTTTTATAAGAACGAGATGATTTAAAAATCACCCTTTGAAATAGTTTAATCCTGTAAACTAATTCACAAAAATAATTTACATTCAATTACTGAAATTATGTTACATTTATTGTAGTAAAAAAATTGTATATTAAAAGTATCATGTTAAATATTCTTGCCATTACTGGTGTTGGAGTGATTCGCTCACTAACTTTTGTTTTAGCTAATATATTTACACCAAATATATTACTAACTTGTTTTAAGATGGAGAATTTGGAAGAGTAATTTATAGAAAATATACCTGCATTAGACTGGAAAAATAAATGAAAAAGCCACTGCGTTAGCTCCAATTTGAAAAACTATACCAATGAATTTAGACGATACTTAAACCTCAAACTCTTCCTCACAACAATTTGTATATTTCGAGCTTCACGACTTATACCGTATGACCATAAGGGTAGCTGACTTAAACAAACGTACAGCACTGTTAAATGTAAAACTGGTTTTGTTAGCTGAAGTTAATTAATGCATTTAAAAAAAGGCACTACAGAGTTGTGCTGTGGCAAAATGGCGAGTACGCTTGCGCGGTCCAGTTGAAGGTTGTTAGCATTTGACTGCAATATTGTGGAGACATGACTAGAGATGGAAAGAAAGTTTAGATAAAATACTAATATTAATATCTTACTTTCGATACCAGTACATTTTTACACAAAGCATTTATTCAAAACATGTATACCCCAGTAATGAATCGGTCACGATAGGAAATCGAAATCATGTGGCTATAAATGTATGTATTTGTCTATGTAATCATTTAAGCTCACACTTTGATAGCCTGATGTAATTTTTCTGCTGCTAAATTTATAATTTAGCAAGATGGATACATATTACAGTAAATCATTTCTATTACATTATTATTATTATTAAAATTATTAGTGATTTAATATGCTGTAGATTCAAAATGCTATTGTAATGGCAAATGTATTATTTGTTGGTAAGACACGTATACAAATTCTAAAGAAAAAAAATAACATTAACCTTTTTTATATAAAATACTAAAAAAAACATGACATTCGGATAAATCTTCCTACTTATTCTTTCGAAAACAGTAACTATTCTTATAAATACTTTTCTTTACATATACTTATGGTATTGATATATTTTTTCCTATACTGGAGATGATTCAAGTATTGATACTTTTCTTTTGGTACCACATACCTACTCACGAATGTTTATGGTCTCTGGTGTATGTCCAAAAAAACAAATTCTCTCGGGGGTTTAGTTTGTTAAGCACTGCGACAGCGTGAAAGAGGTGTAAGGCTAGTGATAAATATGTGTTTCTCTGTTAGTAGAGAGGAATGTCTCATACGAAAAGGAAATGCTCTCTTTTACTTTATTTTCTTTATTCACACTGCAGTATTCCACCCCCACAATATATAGAAACTCACACACAAACTTCACATCCTTCTCCTATTTCCGGTAGAGTTTTAAAGGTGATTTATATGAGCATTAGCTCTATAAAGTAATAATTTTGAATAAACTATGAAAGATAGTTTGCTTGAGAGCAGAAAGTTGCATAATGTAAGGATATACACAATATTGACACGATTAATTCACTTCATTGTTTTGACCCATTTGTGTAGAAAATTTACAACTAACCGTCACATTTTGGGGATTTTAAATTGTTAAAAATTGCAGCACTTTATGTGAACTAAGTTCAATAATATATTTATCTAAAAGGGAAACGCAGTTCTTTTATCACTAACAATTTTTTTTAAATTAATTTTTACTTAAATTTATCTTTGAGAATGTTCTGGCTTTAATGACTTAATAAAAGGACGGTTAATGCACTTCACTTCATTTCTCAAATTGGAGGAAGACAGCTTAATTATGAATTCAAAGTGGTAGCCACTTATTCAGTTCATGAATTTAAAAGTTTTCTCTCTCTCTCTCTCTTTTTTTACTTGCCATTTCCAAATTACATGCCATTCCTCTCAAAGAAGGAAAAAAAGAATCTGATTATAAGAAGACAATTTTCAAATATATAGTTTAGAACACATTACTTCAATGAAAGGCTTCGAACTTTATAAAATGAAAATTTTCTTGTCATATTTGAAAAGTGTAATTTGCGACCAATCAATAAATAAACCAAAAACCAATCACCAATCACGTCCACTGATGGGTGAGTGATATAAGAAGTTATAGACCCATTTCACTTTGTCGCCACTCACTGCACATTGGGTGTGATGGAATCCGGTTTGGATTCACTACGTGTAGCTTTATTATTTTATTTTTACTGTGGTTTAACCATCCTGCTAATATGGGTAGGTTTTGTATTATATACCTGCCTCATCCCTAATTTGGTGCCTGTATCTTCTATTTATATAAGTCCTGACTCACTGACTGACTCATCAACGCCCAGACCAAGCCCTTGGACCTAGAAAGCTGACATTTTGCACAGAGGTTCCTTTATGATGTAGACAAGGAATAAGGCTGGATTTTTTGAAATTCCCGCGGAATAGGGAATAAGGAGGATTTATTTAATTGCTATACCACAGTGTGTCACGAGCAATTCCGTGCGGCACTGCTAGTTAGTTATGTATAAAAGAAGACATAGTTTAAGGAAACAGTAGAACGAATCTGAAGAAAATTTACTGAATTTTTCCTGAAGTGAAGAGAAAAATGTCAACTTAATAAATATCCTAATCGTTGTTAGATTTAGGTTGTTGTTTACTGATTTACCAGATCAATATTCCTTGTTCATTCAACCAACACTCACGTTGTTTACAAATAATGTCCAAGTGTTTGTATAGTTAACAATGATTATTGCTGTGGTCGATAAAGCTGTTTGGGTTCCTTAAATTATTGGACTTTCCTTTACATTTTAGAACGAATGACTGAACCAAATCTTACCCACAATGAGGTTTTTAAAATTATTCCCGGAAAAATACTTTTCTATTTTTAAAATAATTATTAATCTATATCCTGGTCTTGATACAAAATGGCGTAAAATAATATTAAATATTAAAAATATATAAAAACCATTTATTTAAAAAAATCCGAAAATAATCCATTAAAAAACTATCATCACATGCTATCCCACTCAACTTGTCCAAATAACCAATATTTATTTGTTAAGTTAATCCCGTAACGGGGAAGATTTTAATATTTTTGTTGAAAACTACAATATTACTACTAATGGTCACGCGGTTAAAGGTGTCAAGCTTGCAATAGACAGAAATTGTTGATGACGGGGAGGTCAAGGTTCTAATCTCAGCCTGTTTTACATGTGATTTATCAGTGTGATAGATCTATAACTTCTCAACATGTGGATGCGGCAACACCTCCTATAAAAATTACCCTTACATTCCTAGAGTTAATATTAAATTGCTAAAAGTTGTTTTTAGTGCCGCGTCTTACTACCTGTTCAGGTTATACGCCTACGTATTAATTACTCTAATGGAGTTGGGATTATGAAGGTTTAATTTAAAGGAAGTGCACCCACACTTGAGTGTAGGGAGAGTAGTAAACCATTTAGGAAAACCACGCTCAGTGCACCCGGGTGGGATTGAACCCCAATCTCCTTGTCTTTGGCAGTCTAGTACAACACGATATTAGCGCGTTATACCACGCAGCCACCGAAACGGGTGTTAAAAGTATTGATGTGTTCAGTTGACCTAGGTCGAATTACCCATCCGGATGTTAAACATTGATCTATACTAACGATGTAGGAATAAGTAAATTTTGATTTATATTAAATGTATCCGCATTTGTATGGAGGAATAATGGGAAATAAACATCATTAACTCCTATTGGGAGTATAGCCCCGACCTCTTCATCGTTGACAAAGCAGACTAGGGAGCTTGGCATTTATTCCGCTCTGGTAGGCCTACTATGAAAATAATAGCAATAAGGTTGTTCATTTTATATTGATATGTTTAGCACTATATATATATATATATTTTTTTTTTTCACTTCTCTAACCACTGAGCCATCCAGGAGTCGTCCCGTCGTCAGAGTCATTATCTACTCATACTTTAAGGCAGAGTCTGTGATAGACGTGCAGAAATTGTCAGCTAACACATCAGCGATCAATAATATATATAGGGAATCTCTCTATTTTTATGTCTATTTATTAAATCTAAAAGCACAATATATCATTTCATATATATATATATATATATGAAATGTTACATATATGTGTGTGTGTGTGTTTGCCAAACTGGTTCTAACTCGAATCAATAATACACACTTGAGTTACGGTAAATGTCTTCGAAGTAAAATTTACGAGTTTGAGGTTTGTTTTTGCGATAAGAAAGAATTAAGATTTGTATTGTTTTTCTCACTACTTTATTTGGGTGTAGGAGGGTAGTAGGAGGTTACTTCATCGTACCTTTTACTTTTATTTTCTCTCGTATTTTTCCTTTCTTTTCTTTTTTTTTTTCCTTGAGCTTTGCTTCCTTTAGGTCGTACGTCAAGCAGTAAGAAAGTTGGAAGGACACTTCTGCTGAGTCGTATCCTTTAGGGGAAGATCACAAGGTTTTGAAAGGGGGGAAAAAAAACAATGATCAGAAATGTAACTTTCATCAACATTTGCTGGGTTTTTATTCCCATCGATGTAGGTGTGTTTATTTCGGGATAAGACGGGACAAGCTTAGACGTATGCTTGTGTTTTTACACCTTATAATACATTGATCATGTACTGTCCTTTATTATACTCGTGTAATGCAAGTTCATCGAAACAAGTTGTCAGGGATTTTATGGTAAAATATATTGAAATAATCGGACAAAGTTAGAGGTTTATTTGTTTAAGTGCAAATAACGCAAATTTCTCAACAATTTTTTGATAAATTTAATCATGAAACATCAGACACACCACCGTTCGGCTGTTGCCCGACTCAGAACTATCGGCTTGACAGTTACGCCAAGCCAGGGTGTCTGCGAAAGGGCTGATTTGTTGTTTGAGTACCGAGTCATTGTCATGACTCTTAACCTCGCGAATGAACTTATAAACCTGATGAAATGGAACAAATGAAATGAGCCTGCAGAATACTACAGGTGAGTGATTTTGTAGCCCGACTCAGGACTGTACTGACTTGACCGTAATGCCAAACCAGGTCTGCCTGCGAAAGGGCTAAAACATCAGACACCTTTTTCTAGGACCTTTATATATAATTCATTCATGACCTAAGTTTACTTGAATGACAGCTCAAAGAGTTACTAGAAATAGTCCCTAATATATCCCTACGCCAACAGATGACATATATCACTTTATCACTTTGGATGACTGTAATGAAAACAGATGGTAATATATGAATGTGATAGTTAACCACAGTAATTTAGGCCAATATTATTTATATATTTTATTTGAGGTCGGACATAAAGCTTATTTATCGTCTATTCCATTTAAAAATTAATAATATTCACAGTACTTCCACAAAAGGTATAATGAAAATAGCTTCAAAATGGCGACCGACAAATTTATATTGTGGTTGAACATGAATGAAACAAGTCTTTTACAATGATGCACCCACGCAGGGGATGAAAATATTTTATTCAGTCAAATATTTCGACATACGATAAAAATATTCATAAAATAATTTATTATAGACAAAAAAAAGACAAGTATATTCTCTTTTCCAAGTAGATACGATGCTTTTATTAAAAGGTATTGATGTATGCACTATATTACACATAGTTAATAACGTTCCAAAACGAAGAATAAGTACGTTTAGTTATGTTTAAAATATTATTTAGGGTTGGATAAAAAGAAATTATTAAAAGCAACGAAATAGTATGAGAAATCTTAAGTTTATGTTATTTTAAAAGTAAAATATAGTAGGTAATTTAAAAAAACTCAACATTTATAACATAACAGTTTTCTCATAAAGGTGATGGCAACCTAAAATCTAAACACATAATTTTTGAACTGTCATTCGGGTATAAAGCTATCATGAACAAACTCTACCCCCATTTTCTCACGAATGTCATATTTTACAGCTAGAGAAAGTTACTAGATATGTTTTCGCATATTTATACAATAAGTAACACGATCTGAAAATACCAATTTTGAAATATTTTATAATCAATACTTATAAAATAATATTATAAAAACAGTAAAATGTGATCATTGTTGACATAAAAAAACATTTTGAATTTTTCTAACAGGTTTTTCCTATGAAAACGAGACTATAGGGCCTACATGACTTAGAAACCAATTTAACCACGTTGTAGAAGAAATACCGTTATACTCCAACGCTTTCACGAAGAATTTTAATTTAGGGGTGAAGGGGAAGGACGAGGTTACTATATTTCAATTAAATAGGCCTACAAAATACTTTTAGGTCCTATTGGGGACCTAGCTAAAGAACTAAGTGTGCGTTCGTTATTTTTAAGCCCTCACTAGGAAGAAATTATTTTCAATCGCTGTCAACGAATAAAACAAACAAAATGTTATCTAGGCAACTTCTAATGAAAATTAAAATATTAGTTAATGTATACAGCCATAAAATAATTTAAAAATAAATTTTCTAACGACGCTGTAGTTCTCTTTTCCTGAGATTGCATTATATTATCTGATAATGTATATTTTGAGGGAGGAAAAGATAATAAAAATAAAAACGTCAATGATAAAGTCAAGATGGTAGAAAATGTGAGAGAAGGGGATACTAAAATAGTACGATATAGAATAAGAAAAGATTTAAAAGACCCCAACACTACACTAAACCAAAATACTTATCTTTTTTAGCTTGAGTTTGCAGTTTTGTTATGACGTTGTAAGCAAGCTAGGTTTATTGGGGTGAATGGGAGACTGGAGGGTGGGGGGGGGGTTAAAAGAAGGGAGAGGAATGNTAATTGGGTATTAGCACAAGAGAAGCAGTCACCATTATTCAATACCACACTGTCTTAGGGCATATAATCTGTTATTATTCATTTGAAGATGACTGGAATCTTACATCATATAGGTTCACAAATAAAAGAAGTTTATGGTAGGAGCTTACCTTGCACATTTTGGTATTAATACGAAATTTTTTACATCGTATGCTCTTATATTTGTTTGTTAACAACACTTCTCAGTTGAAAAAAGACGTGGGGCTGAATCTGAATTTGTTTCTAAATATTTTGTGCTTGACTTTTTTTCAGTATTTCAGCTCACGAGTTAAAAAAACAGCCTAATCTAGGACAGCACTCCTAATACTATACAATCAGCTCTGAAACATAGATAGTTATTGATTGAATCGTAAGAATGTGTCAAACTATTTAAAATATTATACCAGTAAACCCTTGCGAAACTTTCACATATTCAACCTCCCCCCCAAAAAAAAATTTAGTCTTTTTTTAGGTGGTTGAAATTAAATACTCAGTGAAGTGTGTACACAAAATAGTAAAGAGAGTTTATTTTCGATAATTGATACAAAAAATTGTTAGATTTTTCTTTTAACTTGAATTTTAAACAATGTGTTCTAACGTAAACTAAGTATGCTATGTCATAAGTTGGTAAAAAAAATCCTATCCATTGATACCTTATTCATTGCTATAGGCTTTGTATTAGTTAAGAAAAAGGGATGTTGACAACAGAAATAATATATAAGATGATGGAATAATCTTAGGTCAAAAAATAGAATAATCGAGCATAAACCCTTAAACTCCAGAAACTAAGAGTATGTTTATAACGGAAAATAATAATTCGATTCTTACAGATCCTATCTACGCTCCTATGACGAGCTATCTTTCTTTTACCTTGAATTTAGGTATTATTGATCAACCAAATTAAGTGGATTTTTTTCATGATAGAAATATTTATAGGTCAATATAACTTATAGGACCGTATAAAATAGTTTCGTTTTCATTCAAGTTAACACCAAATTCGTGTGCTGTTAAGTGTGTTGTCAATATTTAACCTAAAAGCAACATCTAATTGGCAATATATATATCAGCTACAAAAGTAGTAAATAGTCAGCTCCCTTAAAAACATGACTGTCATTGACTGTCATGACATAATATAAAGTGCAGATAATGTATTGCATTCTATTTATGTACTTTTTTAATTCATTTATATGTGGTATTTAACGTGCACTCTCTGAATCGAGTGATTACATCAGCACACGAGAATGTCGATGAGTAAGAGTGAAAGAGTGCCAATTTTTCTCAGAAAGGTATTTTCACATACCTTCCAGGGTTCTTTTGAATGTCACGATAGACATGGATGGAACCGACGGCTTTTACTTCCCCTCCGAATGAAGCTGTGCTATGGATTTGTATCGCTCAAGATAAATCCGTCGACCCCAGGTGGGTTTAAACTCACAAACATCGGGTCTTGAGTCGAGGATTTTACCCCAAGTTCTCAGAGGTCGACAAATATGTATGAAAAAGTAATTTTTATCCAACAATGGCTACTACTTCTTTTTAAAATTATGTACTTTTCTTATACTCTTTTTTGTAACTAGTTCAAGAGTGGAAAGATGTGAAAGTTTTCAAACAAATTTCCGTCATATAATCGTCTCCACTCCCCCTCCTACACCCTCCTCTCCTACCCTTTCCTCACCATTTTAATTTCCCCGCATGTTTCAAACTTGGTAATGTCACAAAAGAGCGCAAATTAAGATTAAAAATGAAAGGTTGGCGACGCTGCGTTTTAGGTAGCTTGAAGACCGCCCGCAATCTAAAGAACTTGACGATTGGTTGTTGGAGAGGTTGAGAGGGAGGGAGGTAAGACGGATTTCACGCCTGGCGTTGACAACAATAATTACATGGTTATTGCGTCATCAATAATCAGGAGCGGAGAAAGGAGGGGGTGATAGGGGGGAGCGGGGGGTAGCTTGAACAATATAGGTTAGTAATTGCTTGCCGAGTAACGAAGAGTTTAGGACCCGCCTACACGTTTACAATGCACTCGCCGCAACGTGCGTGAAAGACAGAGCTAAGTTCTCGCGAAACGTAAACGAAAAGTTTGATCGAAGAACTTAGTTCGATACCAGGCTAGTGTTTATTAGGCAGATAGATACTTGCACATTTAGATAGTGTTTTATACTATAATTGGTTTTAGATTTTAATCACCTAAATTAGGGAAAATAAAATTTACTACAGTAGAATTTTGATAGAAAGAAACCTTTAGAAGATATAAACATATGCTATCTAGACAATAGGGTAGAAAAAAAAAATCCAATATTAGTTAGTGCTGCCATCTGTTAGAGCAAGAGTGGCCAGAATTTTTGATAAAGGTAAGGGAAAATATTTTGTGATCTACTACGAAACCATTGTTTTATATTGTATGTTTCATTGGTAAAAAAAAACTAATAGCTCATTTTGTGTTGTTTTAATAGTAGAATTGTATTGCATATTAAGAAATTATAGTCCTTTCAGATAATGAAATTGAGTTTTTCATTAAACCACCTAATATATTCCAGAGAGTTTCCCTGGAAGAAAAAATCCTCACTAAACACTTGACTTTGAAATCGATGCATGACACCACATAATCTTGGTATAGTTTGTTTAATTAGAGTTCATAGTTACTCAGTCACCAACAAACAAAGGCAGGATTGTAAATTATCATCATTCAGCTTCGTTATTTAGATTTTCTTATATTGATTTGAGAAAAATCCGCAACCCCTCTCTTTTATTTTATTTCTCTCAGTCATTTTTAATCGATTGATCAGGCAATCGACCAAAGTAGCGGTTGCGGTCAGCCGGTAGATCGCGAGCGATTGTTTGGCCACTCCTTTGTTAGACCATCATAATACCTTTTTAATGCACTTCAGATTATGGTCAAAAGTGGTTTCTGTCATATTTTGATTAATTTCTAAATAGGATTAAATACTGCACTGTCCTTATGGGATTTGAGATCTAGAAGTTGTCCTGAAATATGTGTGTAATGTGAGTTTTTACCCCTTCCCCCCCCCCCTCTTTACCCTTATATGTATTTGCAGTCAACATCGATAACATTTTATTATAAGCCTATAATTAATATTATCTTATACGTTTCGATAATGCCTATTGAAAGTAACGTAGATTACATGACCTGACGTATGCATATGTGAAAGTATACTTAATAACTATCCTGAGTATCGGATAGTTTCTTATTATGGAAATTGGACTGTAGCTTGTTGATTAGCGACAAAACACCCGATTCGGGTGCCACGTTATTTAAACATCAATATCATAATGATCATAGTTTTGTTTGATCGGTGATAGGAAGATCGAAACTCTACTCACTAACAGGTTTTTTTAGATTGTGTTTTTCGTAAATTACTTCCCACATTTTATCAATGCAAGCACGGGTACATTTCCTCTTAAATTTTACCTTACCCTTCTTCTCCTATTACGACATCTTAGTTCAAAGAGTAGCGTGTCTGTCTACTGAACTAAGTGTCCCGGGTCCTGGCATGACCGAAATAATTGTTGAAATGGGCTTTTCTCAGTGATGCATTAACGGCCAAGAGTAGGTGGTTGTGTCCCTTATATATTTAAGTTACTTTACAAGTCATGTGCTTATATAATCAGTCAGTTTATAATGTACACGTTACATATCTAAAAAAAATACATGAGTGTAGTTAAGGTGAGAGTGTAAAGAACGCGAGATAAGGGTAGTATTTTTGCAGTTTTTATATCAAAACCTTGTTGGCCAATATAAATTCAATATTGCTCTAGTAGAAACATAGAGCTTTATTATTTTCACATGATTACCTCAAAATTTTCTGAATATCTGTCCTGTAAATTAATGACACTTAAAAAGTTTCTAGTCTAATGCTGCTACAAACGATGGACACTAAACTCTCTCAGCCTACAGATTTCCTCACCGCAGTATTTAGCAACAAATTTTAATCCATTGAAAATCAGCATCAGCTTAGTCATCATCAATTGTTTCCAACCTGTGACCGCGTCAGTTTAGTAAAATGCCTTTATTTTACTCTATCCTTCCACCATTCTTCCTTCTATAATTCCTTCCATTCTCCTCCTCTCGCTTGCACACTTTCTGTTATCTGCTCCTCCCATCTCTTTATTGGCCTCCCGTATGGCATGTGCATCACGTCAGGATAATCACATTTACACTAATTAAGTGAGAAAAGTTGAATTTAAAGTGAATGTACTCACATTTTGCTGGCTTAAGAGTGGAAAACTATTTGGAGAAAACCATCCTTGGTAAGCCCAACTCTAGCTCTAACACTCCCTCCCCCGCCCCCCACCCCCAACAAAAAAAAACTTATATTTGCTGACAATAACAAATGCAATTTAGAACTTTGAATTGCAATTTCAACATTCAATAACCTAAATACACATTACCTGAACAGTGAGACGCATCGAGAGAAATAATAGTAATAATAATAAACTGTATCATATTAAAATTCTAATGAGATTTGAGCCCTAATCTCCGCATCACGAATCAAATAAACTAGACAAGATTGAATTTTAATCCGCAAGCCCACCAATGCCAGTCGTTCGGTATGGCGAGGCTTCAGTAGGATTACTATATATAGGTAGAGCTATCATAATTATTGAAACCAAATAAATTTATTAAATACCTTGTTTAATATTTTATTTATATAATGATAATATAAATATCAATAAAATAATAGTATATTATCCATGTTAAGAGAAAAAGAATTTAAAAAAGTATTTTCTGAATCTAGTTTGGTGTGTGTGTGTTTTTTGTCACCGCATCTTACTAGACGTTTGGAATATATATATATAAACTAATTACTCTAATGTGTTAAGGATGAGAAAGATTGAAATTAGAGGAAGTGTACCCAAAACTGCATTAAAAGGGTGTGGAAAGCCATTTAGGAAAATCCACCCCATTACTCCCGACTAAGACTCAAATCCCGATCTCTCCTTCATTGTCAGTCTAGAATATTTTGAGCGTGATGCTTTAGCCCATTCAGTCGCCGAAGTTGGTAAATCTATGTTCGATCCCGAGACCCTTAACACAGTAGCAAAATTAAAGTTAAGAGTTAGATGGAATGCTATGAAAAATCTATAACAAAATATTAAAAAATTGTGATTTAATGAATTAGACAGTTTCAAGATTGGTAGATATATTAAGTGACATAAAAATTTTAAAATATTGGTTAATTTTTTTTGCTTATAATGAACAACAAATTGTCAAATATGAAAATTTAAATAGATTAATATATCATCATCAACATAACTATAACATAAGTTGAAGACAAGTCTAAAATACAAGTATCACATGTTAAAATGTGTTACAAAACAAAGATACCATAAAGTGAGGACAAGACAAAATTTTGAAGTTCAATTATGTTGTAGATAAAAAATTATAAGAATATAATGTATAGGTTAACAACTGCCATTTGAATTTGAAATAAAGTTATTATTTGTTCTTGTTACAAAGATTTTGAAGAATATAATATAGAGTGGACATAAACAAGGTGTTAAGTCAAATATGTTAGGTTAAAGAATTTTATGAAATTTTAAAGTGATGGAATAAGATAAGGCTCAGATATTATACAAGTCCCATTACTCCTTGTGATATCAGCATTCGAAAGAAGCTGAGTTTTATTCTTCCGACATGTTTCGGTATTTAATATACCATAATCATGGACACAAGTAGTTGACAGAGACACAAGGTGTGGATACGACCGTGAGATGTTAACTTTTTTTTCCCAGAGAATTTCATATAAGTCTTAACTTTAATTATTACTACTCCTTACTTTAAACTGCTTTAGAATGTTTTCTAAGATGTTACAGTAGAAAAAAGCTCTACCGGTTGATTAAAATGTCACATAATTTGTGTTTCTACGAAAAATAAAAGTCTAACTAATCTTATAATATTATAAAGAGGAAAGATTTGATTTTTAGTTTTTTTGTTTGTAATAGATAAACTCAAAAACTACTGGACCGATTTTAAAAATTCTTTCACCAATATAAATCTACATTATCTGCGAGTAACATAGGCTATATTTTATTTTGAAAATTTAATTTATTCCTCATTACAAACAATAAACAAAAAAAAATCTTTCCTCTTTATAATATTGTTTGTTTGTTTGTTTGTGTGCGATGCCCAGTCAAATCTACGGCACGTAGAGATCTGAAATTTTTAACATAGGTGTACGTGAGGGGGTCCGAATGCACCTCAAAGCAGGATTTTAACTAGCTTTTTAATTAGGCTATTTCTAACACAATACCACAGTGGGTCACGGGCAACGACGTGTGGGATTGATAGTATTATATAAAATTATCTAATTGTTATAAGGGCATTCTCATGCTTGATACCTACCTTCAAGGTCAGCGTTTAACTTTCAATAAAGGGCATTATCCTGATTATGATTCTTTTATTGGGTGTTGCGGATATCATTGTGAACTGAAGTCCCGCGCGTGGCGAAGAGTGAAATAATTATTTTCAGTTTTGGAGTTAAGCGCCTTTAATCGTAGCTATTACGTGGGGTGTAACATTTATTTAACATTGATAATCCGATAAGGTGGACACGAGGAAAAAAAGTCAGTCTCATTTAGTCTGTTTCAACTAGTGATGGTAGATCGGAGTTTGAATCTCTATCGGGTGTGATGGAGTGGTTTTTTTAATAAATAGTTTTGCACCGTCCTATAAAGAGACAGGTAGATAGATATATTTTCCTTCTGAATTCTGCTTTAATTTATTATCCGTATCCCACTGGAAAAGCAATTTTCAGATTCTTTCAATTCACGGCACACTGAACCAGGCGTTAAAATTGTCAAGGCACACCATCAGTTTTTTAAGGAGTTATTTTATCTTTGATAAAATTTTAGATTGTTTTTAAAAATGTAATATATATTTTTAGCATCGTGTCTTACTACCCGATTGTATTATACGCTGTTACATAGTTAAAGTTTAAATAATTGTGGTATATAAAAAAATTAGTGTAGATCGTGGATTATAAAGATAAATTGTTATTTCTTTAAGTTTTTTTATCACCTTTTTTGATAGTCTCCCGAACTATCGTGGCACACCGGTTGATTTTTTTAATGTTTTTATTTGAGGTATTTAACGTGAACTTTCTCAACTATCTGATTAAAACAGCCCACGAGAATTTATATGCACGAAATCGAAAGGGTTTAACAATTTTGCCAGGAAAGGTAATTTCACATACTTTCCAGGGTTTTTTTACAAGCCACAATCAACAGGTAACGACGGCTGTACTTCCCCTATGAAGGAAGTTGTGTTACAGATGTTGATCGCTAAAGAAAAATCCATTGATCCTGGTAGGGTTTGAACCCACAAATATTGTGTTCTGAGACAAGCGCTTTACCCCAAGACCAGTGAGGTCGACCACATCGTTTGATAAACGTTGTATCAGTGTAACTGTAGTGCGTATAGCCTGAACAGCCAATAAAACGAGCAGGAAAGAAAATCACTGACACAAAGTTTTCATCGGTTTTCCCCAAAATTAAGTTTTTTTACCTTTCACTTCGGATCCTGCCTATCACAAGGGATGAGGATGAAGAATTTATTTCATGAAAATATGACAATATTTGCCTTGCCAAAGAATGGGAAATAATAGCTATTATTATTATTAGCACCACTTCTTACTAACCGTTCGGGTTTTATGCACTTACACTAATTTGTAATGCTAGGGTGGTTGTGAGAGAAATGGAGGACCTACAGTTTAACGTGGGATCCAAACCACGGTGGAGGTCTGGCATTTCACACACTAACAAGTTGTGATTAATACACATATTGTCAGAGGTGAAGAAAGGGTTTGGCAATCAGATAAATCTGTGGCGGAACTGAGGATTGAGCCCCGGACCCCCAGTACAGAAGTCTGAAACCTACCCTTAGACCACCAGCTCACCCCCAATGGGAAACACAAGTACATTAGGTTATTGCCAAACCCTACTCTTCTACACAATACATCATTTTCATTTACCAGAAGGTCCGAATCTCAATCGGAAGCTTCTAGGATGGTTTTCACCTGTGTTTTAGCTTTATGTTTTATCATCCTATTTACACATTAATGTGGGTGCTCTTCTCCTAAACACTCTTCCTTATCCTTTCCCTATAAATAGTAATGTTTTTCAACTTAATATTTAAAAAAATCCATTATATTATTCAGCTTAACCTGTTGTTAGAAAATCTCAGTTGTGAATTGCTTTTTTTACGTCGCTTATAAAACCACGTTTACAAATTCCAACTTTCAATTATTATTATTATTATTTTAAGTAAATATATTGACTTTTGTAGAGTGATAATAAATTTAAAAAGATAATAGCTCTGACTTAAATAATATGCTACCCTTTTGTGATTCATGACACTAAGCGGATCACACAGCTGATAGATAACCCCTTGTAGAACTACACTAGTGCCAAGACTGAAGGCGTGAGGGGTCATAGCCGAAACATGCGGGAGGTAAAAGGGGTGGCAGGGTTTCAAGCAAGTCCTCTATTGTTAACGGCGCGATGGGATCCCCGTTAACCTGCGTGTGACACCTTGCAAATGAGAGCTACGGCACTGACGTAAATACACGTTCACGTACATAATATATACATCCATGGCCGCAAACAATTATGTGCATATATATATATATATATATATATAATTTGGAGCAAGGCTTGATTGCATTATACATCAAACGTTGAATCGTAGCAATGTTTTCGACAAAGATACAGGAAGATGTGGCGATAGGGGAGGGAGAGAAAGAGAAGGAAATCTTGATGAGTTGTCGTGGGTCCAATGGGAGGAAGTATATTTTTCAAATAACTTTATTTATTTAAGATATTTATCGTGCCCTTTCTGAACCGACTGATTATATTAGCACATGAGAAATTCTATTAGCGAAAGAGAAAGGTCCTATCAAGTTTTACAGGAAAGATATTTTCACATACCTCCCAGGTTTTATAACGTGTCACTAATTATTATTATTATTATGGTTTAGAGGCCCATCGACACATCGAGGTCATTAGGGCCTACAAGTGTCACTAATGATTATATATATACTTTATAAGTGTGGATCAAGTTTGATCCAAATTCGTCTAAATAATATTTCATTTAAAAATTTTTTGACTTGATATGAGACCAGATATTTTTCAATTTTACCACAAGGCAACTTTTTAATGTCATACTATGGCCACAAATAATTATATGCACTTCATGAATTTAAAAAATCTAGCTTAATTTTTGGTGAGCCATTGATTATTACTAAGTACCGGTAATTTAAACATATAAATCATATTCTGTAAATTAAAAAATGACACCTAGACACGGTAATCGAACTTGCCCACTCCCTACTACACATGACTAAATTCATTTAACGTATATGTCTTTACGGTAACAATACGTTCAGTCGTAGGCTCTCGTTGAATTCTTTCCCGCAAAATCAACTTTCGTCCATGTTATTTTTCTTTTTTATGCTTTCTTCGTTCATGTATTTGTTTCTTTTTGATAGTCCCTCATCTAATGGTCCAATTTCTCTCTTTCCTCGTCAATATCATACAAACAGCACCAGCGGACTCTCGGAACAAAGGTGTTTTCCGGTCTCGTCTGGTTTGCAAGGGACGAAAAAGATTCAGGGCTAATATCCCGTCCGGAAAAACTGAGGTGATTTTACTCACACAAATGCGGGTACACTTTACTTTAAAACATACCTTCCTCATCCCTATCTCATTAATGTAACGATTTATAAAGCTTAGAC
The DNA here is from genome assembly GCA_902141385.1 of Timema californicum. NCBI lineage: Eukaryota > Metazoa > Arthropoda > Insecta > Phasmatodea > Timematidae > Timema > Timema californicum. The sequence goes on from CABFOW010000027.1 coordinate 647,509, forward strand.
AGGTATTATGATGCAGTGCAAATAAAAAAGTTAGGGGAAAAAAACTATCTTCTGTTATTGGTATTTTAAAACATTACTAATCATTATCTTCTGTATTTATTTTTCATGTTTTTGTAAATTTTTATTCTTCTATGATTTGTTGACTTATATCAAGTGCATTTTAATATCTGGGTTGAAAACAAGGGCTATTAACGACTATGTCTAAAGAGCTGAGATAGGATAATATATGAAAGAGAATGTAAGCACATTTGTTGGGTGAAAGGATGAACAGTCCACAATGAAGACAGCATGTGAAAAATTCCAAAACGCCCTTAACGGTGACAACTTTTAATGTAAGTCTAACATCTTATATTACTAACTCACATATGCATGTCATTAGGTTAAGTTTAATCGTGTGCTGAAACATCCAAGTATTAATACTTCTTATTTAAAATAATATTATTCGACTAGGAAGGTTGGAGTTCGATCTTGACTGGCTTAGTTGAAGACTATGTTTTTGGAGTTTCTCATCCAAACTAAATACGTTTACAGTTCCTTAAACTGCATCCTCCTTATCCTATTTGATTAGCCTATAAAGTGGGTTTACTGATGTTAGAAGAACACTTATATAAATTTTATAAATTCTTTTCTGTACCATCTCATTCTTCATAATGTCTTTCCCTCTCTTACAACTTTAGTCACTCTTTTGTCTGTTCCGATTTGTAATCTCTTTATCTAACAATCCAATTTAATTTATTCTTTTGACTCGTTATTGGACTTTAGTTTGCGTTTATGTCTTACTTCGTAAAACTTCCACGGGACAATTTATTTTTACCAACTCAAGACAGTTTTTCGTCTCGCTTTAGACCAGATACTTTTATTTTACGTCCTCTTGAAACTATTCTCAAGTTTTAATGGGGTGTCTTCTTGTTATTTCTCTTAGTTTTTTAATGCGGACTTATTTTCTATCGTCTCTAATCAGACTTATATAATGTTATTTTTTATTAAGGCTATAGGGTAAGTATGCTCTTCAAGCGAATCAAACTAATCCACAGATTAAAAAAGTTGTGTTTTAAGGAAAACTACAAAATTTACATTTTCAAAACATACCTCCCTGGATAAAACTCCAACTTCTCGGACAAAAATCAAGCAGTTTTGGTTATCAAAAAATTGTCAGCTTACGAATTAAAATCCAACCACTTTTTTTTTCATCCTAAATATTCGTCTTTCCATTTTTCCACGTGTACCCGACCGAGATTCACTGGAACACTGGAACTGGACGTTATCGCACATATAACTATATATACACGATATATTTTTACGGTGTACGAAAACAAGGTTCTTAGGAAAACGTTTGGTTCACAAAGGGGTGAAGTCACTGGGGAGTGGAAAAGGTTACATAATTATGAGTTACACATCTTATTCATCACAAGACGTTTTTATGCAAGTCAAATCTCACAGATTACTGTGGGCAATACATGCAGTGCAAATTGAATAATCTAGAACCATGTTCAGGATATTGACCAGCAAACCCATTGGGAAGACCTAGATGTAGATGGGAGGGAAAAAAACTATAATGGACTTGAAAGAGAGAGGGTGCAATGAGGTGGACGGGATAGAGCTTGCTAACGATAGGGATGGGGTGGAATGAGGTGGAATGGATTGAACTAGCTAATTATAGGGATAGATGGTGTACTTTTGTAAGTGCGGCAATGAACTTTAGAGTTCCTAATGCCATAGAGTAAGTATTATACGTATATATTACTTATTATAATATATATTATATACATATTTGATCCTTGGTTTTATGTCATTCATTCCTAACCTAAAATATATCTCCCTCACATCTACAATTACCTACTCCTAGTAGGTAGCCTCTTAAAATATAGCCCAACAAAGCGTTAGTCCTTGTCATTGGCGTTTTAATTTTTGGCCTACATTGTTTACTTTGTTATACTAAAGAACACGCAAAGTTTTAATTGCAAATTTATTTTTCTAATACATTTTATTCTATCCCATCTTCGAATAAGTCAGCATTTTGTTGTTATCGTTGAAATATATATTTTACCTCGGATCTTGAGGACTATTTAATAACCGTGTGCAACAAATTTACACTACGCCTGTTCTTTTATTTTGTTTTGTTCATCTCATACTTTTAGTGAACCACTTTCTCTTTTCCCATCTCTTTTGTTCAGCTTATCTTCTTTATTCCCCTCTTTTCTCAAGCAGTTATTTCTATTTCAAACCTTGCTCTTTTTAGATGAAGTTTCATTCACTTTCGGATGGTGCTATTTGTTTAAATTCTCTACTCTATTGTAGCTTCTTATAGTAAGGTTTCAATGTGATTTCCTGTTGTTTTGTGTTTCCTTCACAGTATGCCACGTACATTTCATTGAGAGGACTAAGTGGAGCATCAACTCGTTTTATATAAGTTAACACCATTTGCTTTCATTTTCAATAGTAGCTTTCCAAAAAGCTTACTCTACTGTAGTGAATAATTTTGCCATTGCTTTAACTTATACCCTTTCAAATTATTTCATTTTTTTTTCTCATTTATACATATTTGCTGTTCCAAAGTAAATCAAAAGGTTTTAACCATGCAGACCACTATAATTGTTTATGCAAGGGATAAATTAGTAAACAAAGTAAATTTTTTCAAAACTTCTGAAATAGTGGTTTTGATTTCTTAAATATAACGCAGACCCTATATAATTTATTTCGTTGAAAAATCACTTGAGAAAAGTAAAATTCAATTTGTTTGATTTAAATATTTTCAACTGTTGTTTTTATTTTACCAGAGTCCGGATTGATTCGTTTTCAATTTTTATAATGACAAATACACCGAATTCCTCAATTTGATAATCATCTTAGGCTCATTCTTAACGTGGTTATCTTAAAACGAAAAAATAAATATTATTGGTTAATGATTTGTTTGATGAAAAACTATCCTTTACGGAGATCGAACGCCTTGAGCTAACCATAGTTTTTTAAATACTATATGATAATACCATATGTTACTCGTTACAGTATTGTTTTGTGTTAAACAATTGATAGGACACAAATAAATAATTTATAAACAAAAGTTATGTCTTCAAACGAAAGTGAACTAAACTCTCGTGAGTATAACCTTATTAAAATTTGACTGCATGGTGGCCTAAACTGTTCTCTCCATGCATTAATGAGACTAAATTCTAGTTTTAAAAAAACGTACCCCCTCTAAACATCTCTCTCTCCTCACTACTCCTTCCAATAACTCCCACCCCCCTTTCCACTACGCCTTTGCACCCTTTTAAGTTTGACGAGGAAGAGGCCAGGGAGTTGTTAAGATAGTGAGTTAACCTTGCAAAGAAAATGTAAATGCCCTGTGGGGGCTGCATTATTAATGGCAGTTCCATTTCCTATGCTAAGTTTTCAAGAGGGTAAAATGAGGGAGGCTAGGTACGGAACTTAAGTTCCACTTGGTTCTAGTAATCGTAATGGTTATGTTGGGATCGCGCTTTTGAGATCGTTCTGTAAACTCTTTCAAGATCTTAATGTTATGAACGTTTTACTTCCGTAATACGATTCTCTTCTTGTATGATTATGTTTTTTTAATTTGAAATGTGCGTTGAAGAAACAACTGAATACCATTCACGCTTATACTGTAGTACTTATCTGGGATGTAGTAGTTTCAGCGATAAGAAGGGACTCCTGTATTCAAGAATAAGTACAGAAAAGTAATTAAGGTACTTTAAATAACCAATTTTGAAGAAAAAAAGATACTGTCGCCATTTTTATTTTCACTGCGTATCGGGATATCCGTAAACATTCCTATTTTTTAAAATTAGCAATGTGTCTTATTACCCGTTCGGAATGTACGTAGATGTACTAATTACATTAATTTGTTATGAACGGGGTGATCTATAGGAAGTGTACCCGAATTTGTGTGTAGAAAGAGTTTAAATTTATTTAGGATAAAATACCCTCAAATACACCCGAGCGGAATTATAGCTCCAATTTTTCCGTCGTCGGCAGTCTAGTTTATTGCAAGAGTGACGCCTTAAACCAGGGGTGTCAAACTGGAAACCCGCAGACCTTTTAATGAACCCATTTAAAATGTCGTCTGATTCTTTTTTATGGATGTTATTATTATTATTGTGATTTTTACTCTTCACTCAGCTGTGCTTGATTTCCAAAAATATTTTAACTCACCCACCACATATGTGCAATGTGTGACAGCACAAAAAAGACGTGAAGAGTTGTTCTTATGAAAAAGAACATACGGTTGAGAGATTGATCCACACGAACATCCATGTCATCAATTATGAAAGTTCCTCAATATTTACCTGCTTTGGTGGCCTCGTGGTCTAACACGTTACTATCGCAGTGGATTAGACTGCCGATGACGGAGAGATCGAATGGAGGTTAGGATCTCAGTCAAGCGTACTGAGGTTTTTTTTCTCCTAAATGGTTTTCCACTCTTCCCCCGTATGAATACTGGTACAGTTCCTCTAAATATAATCTTCCTAATCTTTAAAATTCATTAGCATAATTAGTACATAAGCGTACAGCCTGAACAGATGCGGTGTTTAGAATAAAACAAGATTTAAAGTTTAGAGAATTCACACAATTGCTACCAATAAAAGGTTTCATATTTCTGGTAAAAAGAATAAAGGGTATATTTTGAAATGTTATTTAATCCTAGTTTTCGTGTTTTAATTATAAGGTTTTTAAAATTTAATCATTATGACTTTAAATGGTGTCAATATTGAATAAATTTGGATTGCAGCACCATATTTATTTTTAATTTTCAATGTGACCCTTTCGACCAAATAAATTTGACAACACTTTCTTAGACCATTCTACCACCGAAACGGGTACTACCGTGCATATCTATTTACTTTGTATCTATTTACTTAGCACCGCGTCTTACTACATGTTCGGGTTATACGCTTTAGTACTAATTACGCTAGTTAGCTGGGTATTGGGAGGTTGAATTTAGAGGAAGTGAAGCCGCATTTGCGTGGAGAGTGGAAAACCATTAAGGAAATATCACCCCAGTTTACCCGACCGAGATGCTTACCTTGATTTCGACTTCACAACCTTGGACTACCTACACCGAACCACAGACGAAGAAGACCTCATTATAGACATATTTGAACTTGTATAGCACATTGTATTATTGTATCATTGTATATGCATGTCTTAAATAAAGTAACGGGCCTTCAGCCCGGGTCTCCCTTTCGCTCATCGGCGAGTCCTGCGGACCTTCCGTGTCTTATTACCCATCGCCGCTATGGGTATATAAGCGCGGGAGACCCAGCCTCGGGAATCAGTTGGAGAGTGGAAGGGAATCCAGCAACACGAAAAAAGCGCGTTAGCTGACTACGCCACCGAGGCGGGTCTGTACATATCAATCACGCCAATGTGGTAGGGATTAAAAAGATAGAACTCGGAGAAAACTAAGCAGAGTTTGCGTAGAGATAGTGTGTTAAAATATTTAGGAAAAAACATTTTCTTTACACCTAACCTTCCCATCACCAGAAAACTAGATCATCTTGAAGTTTAGTCCACGTAACTTTTGACGCGGGTATTATGTTGCCATCTAAGTCAATAGGATACACAGGAAAAAAGTAATAGAAGGATTGGGAATATGTAAACAGGACAAACACCAAATGGATTCTATAATTGAGTGAGAAATACAGTATACACTTTACAGTGTCACCACTGAACAAATAGTTTATGGATCCAACCCACTGACCTATATCTCGATAAATAGGAACTCTTTAAGAGCGAGTGAGTGTAAAACGTGCAACGCTAATTCTTTTAAAAAAATAGGTCACGTAGATAAGAAAAAATAGAAAAAAATAGATGCTATACTTTTTATTTGTTACAACGTCTGAGACACTTGGTTAGTTTGAATTATGATGGAATTTTTTATTAGGAGCATTTGACATGTTATCTTTGAACCAATTGTCTATATCAACACATGGTTTAGAAATTCACTTAATTCTAGAAAACGCACAAGGCCCATTTCTCTGTACTTAGATTCATCAATGGAATAGAAGAAAACTTAGCTTAACCGATGATGATAATTTTTTGTGAAGTTGGGAATCGAACTCGGGACTCCCACCTCAGTAGGCAAACGCGCTTTTAACGCGTTAAGTTTGTTAACCTAAAAGGGGTCGAGAAGTTGTTTCGCCATCACATGGCTCTAATGCAGGGGGAGGTACAATTATTTTTTTAGCACCACGTCTTGAGCTACTCGCACATTCGAACCGACTACGTGCAACTACATCAAACGCCCGACTACACGCGTCTTGGTCGTACGACTGGACTCCGCACATTGAGACCGACTTCTCAGATGCGATCTGTCCTTGTACCTCCTGGTTGTCGTTGAGTGGTGCATTATTTTGAGGTTTTTTTTTTCTAAATAGAGTGAAAAATGAACTCTCAATGGTACCACCTTGAAAATAACTTATTGATCTGGCAATGAAGAAGACGTCGAAGGAGGAGTGAGTGGATCAAACAATTATACCACGCATCTCTCTGGACGTCTCTCGAATGGTAATGGTCGTCT